>JAOWBN010233384.1:0-24329 GCA_028565015.1 Pinguicula moranensis
GATCCACACTCTCTTTGGAGGTTCCTTAATCAGGTCCATTTCCACACATACTCTTGCTTGACTGGGGCGTGTAAGCTGTGCTGTTGCTTGATCCATTAGGATCGGCTTTCCAACAGTCATGGCGATAGAACAAACACTATCCCTTCTGAAAAATTGAACTGGGAGATTGGGAAGGCTAATCCAAACAGGAGCTATGTGTGATTCAGTATTGTTTCTAAAGTCAGGCGTCCATCTAAAGACCCTCATTGGACATCCACTAATTGTCCACTGTTCTCTAAGCCATAAACGATTTCTATCTTCTTCACAATTAAAGCGTAGCAGAATATGTTTCTGGTCTAACAATCCAACGTTGAATTCAGATTTCAGGCCTATGGATGTAATCACTCTTCGGATTTCTTTTATCAGTGGTCTACCATGTGAGAACTTACCAATGAGGGCGAGTTTGAAAGGCTCGTTCAAGCTCTCCATCTCCTCAGCGGTGAAGATGATGGCCGGCTCTCCTTTCCACTGCCCCGGCGTTTTCAGCGGGATGAGCTCATCGGTGTTGTTAGGGTTGGATCTTAAAATTGATGCAAATGTCTTGATAATCGGGGGATCTGGTGGTTTACCCTTCGTTGGGCGCTCGACCAGCTGCGGCCAGGCCGCTGCCAGGTCGGCCATTCGTGGCCGTCGGAGAGTTTACCGGCGGAAGGTAGGTTTTGACGCTGCGAAATCGCAAGAGAATTTTTTTTTAATTTTGCTTGCCCGAAAAAAATAAATATGTAAGTTAGTACAAATTTTCTTATTTCTGTAATATACACACACAAAAATCCATCTAATCTCTCTTTTTTCTTTTAGTGGTATCATCGCATGACAATGCATCCATGGCGAAGAAGGCAATCGATATCGGGGCATTTGTTTATCTTGTAAAACCAGTGTCCATGGAGCTCATGAGAAGTCTCTGGCAACACGTGCTGGGGGAGAAGGCACGAATGATGAGACAAAGGGGATTTGGAGATATCGTGCACAATCCGATGGCCAGTAGTAATTTGATGGTTATGGAGAGGGCCAATGAGAAGAACAAGGGGAAGGAAGTGATAAAGGGGGCAGCCTCGGAAGGATATTATGTACCAGAGGGAACTCCGATGAGGATGGGAGCTAGTAAGGTAAAGAGAAAGATGTGGATGGAATGGACCCGGGAGTTGCACGCTATTTTCATAGATGCAGTTCATCAGTTGGGAGATGGAGGTAAGATTTATTATTGGCTTTATATCTATTCATATTCTATTGTACAAATATTTGAATAAGTACAAGTCATTGTTCAAACCCTAGTCAATTAAAAAAAATGTATTCCGTGCCATAGAATTGGCACTATTGTTCGAACCCTAATTGTGCTATTGTTCGAACCCTAATTCCTTACTCAATTTGAACTTTTTTTCCGCTAGGATGTTTCCCAAAGGAAATTCAACAGTTGATGGGTGTTCCGGGTCTCACTAGAGGTCAAGTGACAAGCCATCTTCAGGTAAATTTTATTTTTCATTTGCATCTCATTCTTCTCACTGTCATTACTACGTCCAAAAAAAAAATCAAATCCTCTCGAGTAGGGGTGGCCAAACGGTTCCGAGATTTCCCGAAAATCCATCCCGTTACTCGAATTCCCAAAATTTTTGGGAATTCCGGTATTCGGGATGGAAACGGGTTTAGGTAATGACCATACTCATATCGATTACCCATTTTTAGGCATATGACTTCGGGAATTCCAGAAACGTGTCCTGTCCCGTTACCCAAATTCTTGAAATTTTCGGGAATTCAGGTATTCGGGACAGGTTCGGGTATGACCAATACCCGTCCCGAATTCCCATTTGACCACCTCTACTCTCGAGCGTTGTGGCAGAAATGTCGCAATGACAACTGGCGATCACCAAAAGCAAAGAAGCCGACAACGTACGGCCAACGAGGTGTCAGTGCGTCCACGGACAACCAGGGTTCCCGTCGCCGTCGCCCTAGAAGATTCGGTTCCGTGCCCAAAATGGCAAAGGGTCCTTCGTGTCCAGGGCACGAGGCCACCTGCCGTGCGGAAACTTCCGATGCTCTTACAGGATTTAATGTCGGCTTTGAGAACACTGTGGAAACCGGTAACTTGATGAACAATGACGGCGGTGCCGCCTTTCATCAACAGTGTGAAACCATAATCCCCCTCCCTGTAACTAGCACGAGATCAATAAACCCTAGGCAGGAAGAATTATTCACGGATATTGATCACTTATTGTATGATTTCCACGATTTGCTTCAAGAATCTACTGTTGGACTGGGGAACTCAGTCCCGGCGGTGTCTAGTTACCCATATGATAATATTTATTCTGATCAGGTATTTGAGTAATGATCAATGAATAATTGTTTAGAGCATGGCTTGTATACAGTGAGTGGCTCATTTTTCTTCTTCTTTAAGTATACATAGAGAAAGTTGAGCGAAGATGAAAAATATGGAAGTGTATACATTTGTTTTTTGCTAATTTGGATTGTTACTTTGCAGAACATTTCTGTTCCAAGCTTGGAAACGGGTTCATTGAACTTCCTGAATTCCGACTTTGAGGCAAGAGAAAATCAGGAGGATTGTGGTCGAGATGTTTGAATAAAATTCATGACTGCAGTGATCAAGCAGAGCGAGTTTCTTGTGTGTGATGATAGTTGACTTAAGAGATGTACATATGGATGATGCAATGCACATATTGGATGTGGTGTTTGTTTGTGTTTAGTGACATTTCTTGTGTTGTCAAGTGTTGTTGGGAATGAGCTCCTAACTATGTGTTAAAAATCCAATGACAATAAATATCTTTGGTCAATATTTTTTGATTCATTTGAGTGGCATGTATAAGCCACAATTTATGCGTGCGTCGTGTGATATTGATGCTTTTTACAATTTAGAGACAAAAACCCGAGAAAAAGATGGATAGTTCGTGCAATTATGTATGTGTTGACAATTGGAGGTCCAAACGTGGTTCGATCGGCCTAATTGTAATGGGGTCAGAGAACTCATCCAACTTCATACTGGCATAAGGAGATTGAATTCTAATAGTTAGATTTTTAGTTATTTAATTCAGAACAGACTGCTATTTTTGTAGATGTATCTACATCTTTGAGCTTGTGTTGTGATTCTAATATCTTCATATTATTGTTAAAGACCATATATCAGTGGTGACTGGTGTGTGTGGCATTGTGTATGCTTGCCCTATATTTTGGTGATAGTGGATTTGAGTGGATTTAAAAATCCATTATTTTTAACCTATTCATATTGACGTGGTTTCCACATAACTCTTGGTGTTCTTATTTTCATTATTGTTTCGATACTGCTATCTATCTCCACATTTGATATTAGTTATTTATGCTCCTAAAAAATTCTTGCAAATTGAGGAATTGAATTTATTTTCGTTGAACTTGTGAATTACTTTATTTGTGGCACTTAAAATATTTGCATGGTTTATTAGCGGAATGGGTTCATCTTTCACTATTCAAACAGAGAGGTTAAAAGGGAGTACCAAAATATGATTTAAATCCAGACGAAGGTACCTGAACTATATAGCTTGGAGGTGAATCTTGGCAAGCAAAATGAATTTATTTATTCACAACAATTTAGTGGTGTACAAAACTGTTTTTTAAAACATATTTTACCTCCTCCCCCCAAATCCAGAATTCTTTGTGGGATTTTGCTTCATCCCTCCCTCGAAAATAGTAATATAAAGTTATTATAAATCCAAGTCAGTGATCAAATGACAAATACAAAAATAATTAGCATGGTTTTCGGCCTGCAATCAACTTCAGCCCACCACATAATTAAAAACAATACTGCAAAAAGCCCAGAATAAAAACCTTCAAAATCTGTAGATCTATATAACATGGGAGTGAGACTGAACATCCACAATCCACAACATACGCAATATATTCCCAATTAAGTTGGGGTTTGGTGGGTCAGATGTACGCGACCTTACCCATGTAATTAAACAAAGATGCTGTTTCCGTTGCGACCCAAGTATTGCGTCATTTGATGTATTAAGTTCCAACAATTTCACTAAATAGAAGCACTGGAATTTAATAGAGCCATTATCTAGTCTATTATTAGGATAAAGTTAAAAGAATTGTCAATGATGACTCTTCCAACTCCATTTACAATGGACATAGTGAGACTCGAAGATGTTATGGAAAAAAAAATCAAGAATTTTTTTTTTTGATAGGTAATAATGAATTTATTAATGAATGTCAAAATTTGTACAGAAAATGGGTGTGCTACTCAAATATGAGCACACCCCTGAATGCAGAATCAGAAATACAGTATCATGGTGGAAAAAATACTGAAAAGCACAGTGTAGGTCTCCTGATCCAGTCCGCAATGGTCACAACCTTCGGTCTCGGATCGTGTGCAGTGAGCCAAAACCATGTCTGGGTCTGAATCGTCTCAAAGCAGCTATCGATGTTGAAAGAACCCTCTTGATGTCTGACTGTGTTCCTGATCTTCCAGATGTTCCAGATAGTGGCATGCCAGATGGATTTCCATAGCTGATCATCAAAAGTGGAGGGGCGTGTGCCAAGATGAGATTGTAGGTGAGCTGTGATAGTGTCAGGGCCGGACAGGTGAATGCCCAACCAATCATATACTCGGGACCAAAGTCTATAGGTGGCCATGCAGGTGCAGAATAAATGAGATGTGGACTCATGAGCGGAGCGACATAAGCAGCATAAGGTGTCTTCCGGTGAGAGAGAAATGCCTCTAGTGAGCAGGTTATCCGTGGTAGCGACTCGGTGTCTCAGGGCTCGCCAACAGAAAGACTGTACCTTTCTAGGGGAGAGCTTCCCCCAGACTGTTTGTAACTCCGGGCATGGAATGATAGGGCCATAAGTCTCCCCAAATAGGTGTTTGTATGCACATCGGGAGGAGTATCGACCGTCTACCGCCGGTAGCCAACGCCAGTAGTCCTCTCTGGAGGAGAGTGAGCAGGAGGATGTGATATCAGTAACCAGCTCCTCGATTGCTGTAATACGATGAGGCCGTAGGAACTGGGCCCAGTTCTCCTGGAGGCGGACCGGTACTAATAAGTGTGGCCACATATCCCGGACCGAGATGTTTTTGTTGGCCACCAAGGAGAATAGAGCAGGATAGGATGAAGCTAAGGTGCTATCTCCGAACCATATGTCGAGCCAGAAGCGGGTCTTCGAACCATCCCCAAGAACGCGAGATAGCTGAGTAGAGAACCAAGTATGAGGGGAGAGTTCCTGCCGAAGATCTTTCCACCACTTGGTGGACTTGCGAGTCTCTGGGATGGGGCTCCAGTCGCCGTGTGGGTGCATAGGGAGGTACTTGGCTCGGACAACCTCCTGCCAATGGCCATGAAACTCAGTGCGAAGCCGCCAACCCCATTTACAGAGAAGGGCAAGATTGAAGATGCGCAGATCAGGGATCCCGAGACCCCCCGCCTCCTTGGGGAGACAAAGATCCTGCCATTTGATCCAGCGAATACGTGCACTCTGGGAGTAGCTGGAATTCCAAAGGAAATCGCGGCAGATACCAGTCATATCCTTGATAACCGAAACAGGAGCCTTGTAGATAGAGAAATGATAGACCGGAAGGCTACAGAGGACACTCTTGATAAGAGTCACTTTACCTGCAAAAGATAGAAATTTATTAGTCCAAAGTAAAGTCTTAGATCGGATTACCTCAGTCAGGGAGCTCCAGCTGCGTCTCAGTCCGGGGTTGCATCCAACCTGTACACCTAGATACTTGAAAGGAGCCACCATCAAAGGACAATTGAGGATACTGGAAAGCAGGAGTTGTTCTTGATTGGTCATATTAATGCATAACAAGCTGCTTTTTTGGAAATTGATTCGGAGGCCCGATGCTAGTTCATAAAGGCGCAGAATAGCCTTCATGGTGAGTACATTGATCTCAGAGCCTGTCCCGAAGAACAGTGTATCATCCGCATAAAGAGAATGAGTGTAGGACCGGTGTCCACATCTGATACCTGATAGTATGCCACGGTTTTTAGCACGCTTAATCATCAAATTTAGTCCTTCGGTGGCAATAACAAATAAGAGAGGGGATAGGGGGTCGCCCTGTCGCAGCCCTCGCCTAAAGTCGAATATACCCGAAGGGGAACCATTGATCAAGACACTCCCTGAGGCGGTGGATATGCAGGCACGGATCCATCTGATCCATTTGGCCCCAAAGCCTAGCAGCTGCATCATATGATATAAGAAGTCCCAGCTAATAGAGTCGAAGGCCTTTGCAAAGTCGACTTTCAAGAATATGGCTTTCTTCTTCGATTGTTTGGCATGATGAAGGAGTTCATTTGCCAGAAGAATACCATCCTGAATATGTCTACCTTTTATAAATGCTTGCTGTTCCGGAGAGATGAGCTTATCTATCACTTTGCGAAGACGGTTTGATAGCATCTTAGCTAATAGCTTGTAAGCGCTGCCAATCAAGGAGATAGGCCGATAATGAGATAGCTCTGTTGGAGATAAGACTTTTGGAACCAGCACAATGGAAGTAGAATTCAGAGGCCTGAACATCGAGTCTGTGGTATGGAACTCCTGTAGGAATGCGATGTACCTATCTTTTACTGTTTCCCAATTCTCATGGAGAAAGGTAAAGGAGATACCATCCGGACCCGGGCTGCGGTTCCCGGAACATGACCGTAGTGTAGAAAATATTTCTCCCTCAGAAAAGGGAGCAATGAGCATGGAGTTATCCGCTTCTGACACCCTTTTGGCACATGGTAGATTAATCCGAGGTCGGGGGAAATCCTGTTCAAGGAAATGGTTAGCAAAATGCAAGTTAATGCCATGTTTTACCTCAGAGACATCGGAGGTCCACACTCCATTTAAGTAGAGGCCATGAAGTGAGTTGCGGTGTCTTCTGTGCTTCACCGATGCATGATAGAAAGCTGAGTTTCCGTCCCCCTCAGTGATCCACTGTGCACGTGATTTTTGGCTCAGAATGGATGTATGTCGTCGCTTAGCAAGTTTGAGATCTTGAGATAGGCTGTATCGGGTGTCAATTTCAGCATTCGAGAGGGCCCGGTGTTCACATATAGCATCAAGATCATTCAATCTATGTTGTAGAGTTTCCAGATTACGTTCTGTATGTCCGAAAATGGTGCGATTCCATTCCTGCAAGGCTGAACGCAGAGATTTGATCGAATAATGCAGAATGGAACTATGAGTACCTGAGTGATGTAGTGTCTGCCATGATGTTGCTACAAACTGCCGGAAATCAGGATGGGTGCGCCAACAATTAAGAGTGTGGAATGGCTTGGCTCCCCAATTAGTCACGGCTAAATGCAACAAAACAGGCCGGTGGTCTGCAATATTGCGGTCTAATGCTGTTTGTAGCTGGTGTGGCCACAGAGAGATCCAGTGGCTAGAGAGCAAAAACCGATCCAGACGACTAGCTTTAAATCCCCGACCATCAAGCCATGTAAACCGAAAACGTTGCAAGGGGAGATTCACTAGATTGTTGTCAGAGATGAATTTAGAAAAAGCTGCCATCGATGGTGTAAATGGGCCGGAGTAATTTAGTTTCTCTTCGGGGGAGATAACGGCATTGAAGTCGCCGGCGAGGCAGTATGCAAGATGAGGGGCTGTCTGTATAATTGCTGATAATTCATCCCAAAGAGCTCTCTGTGCGACATTATCCCCAGATTTTGCATACACATTTATGATCACAACCTGCTTATTCGTTGAGGTCCAGATGCCCTCGATCAGAAGCAAGTGTTTCTGGGCAATGGTTCGAGTAACAGAGAGACTTGTAGTGTTCCAGGCTGTTAATAGGCCACCAGAGGCACTTTGGCTCGGGCTAGAAGTCCAATCAAACTCCGAATGTTTCCAAAGTTGCTTGATTGCAAAGTGGTTGATAGATTCGGTTTTCGTTTCTTGGAGACAGAGTACATGGATGTTGTTAGAACCAGCCAATCGAGAGATTGTCGACTTCTTTCCGGGACTGGAGAGACCGCATACGTTAATTGAAAGTATGTGCATCACTCAGACTGGATTGGTTCAGATTCAGTTTCAGTTGGTGCATTCAGGTCTTCCATACGGTCTAGCTTTTCCAAGTCTTGTATGCGAGTTTTGGTTCGATCAGCTGGTTCAGCAGCTTGGATTCCCAGCTCCTCACCAAGTTTCCAAATAAAATCAGCAATGTTTTGGTCCGGTGGCTGATTCGGCGACAGCAGCTTATGTCCAGATTGTTTAGAGCCTAACATAGTAGAGCAAACAGGGGGGTCTCTAAGTGAACTTTCTTTCCTTTTGCGAGAGAGAGAGGATTCAGCAGCATATTTTTGAACTAATTTTGTAACATTGTGCCAGAGTAAAGGGTCAGTGTCCATATTTGTAGCGGCATGACAATCTGAGCCCGAGTTGCATTCAGCTGGCTGATTTCGTGTCCGAACCGATGAGCATTCAGCTTGATCAGGTCGAGATGGCAGAGTCAGTGAGGTAGGATCGGCTTGGACTGAATCTGTGTGATGTATATCTTGCATTACTGACTCTTTCATAGACATTTCAGATACTAGAATAGGCGGATCAGTTTGTCTCATGGTGCAATTTTCTTTCATTACTTGCTGTGAAGCCTCAGTGAACTGTTTAACAGAGGAGCTCAATGTTTTATCTTGCAGAATATCAGCATAGGAGGCTGGCAGAGTAGCACACATAGGCTGATCAGTCTTTGGGACCCAAATTTTACCAGGCGGTATGTTGGCAGGAGGTCTCTTATACACATTGTTTCGATTAAGCTCCGGAAATTTCGCAGAGGAGTTGGATTGAGGCGCAGCATTTGCATATTGTGCATAGTGTCTCTCCTCGTTGACCTGAACGCGGAACCATTCCTTTCCAAGAACCAATTTAATGTGCATATCAATAGAGGTTTTCTCCTTAACTCGAACAAGAACCCGAGCAAACAATAAGTTCGAGCGTTCTTCAGTGGCCTTATCTAGCTTGACGAATTCTCCAATTGGTTCAACCATTTGCTTGAATACGGAGGGGTGCCAACCATGAAGCGGAGTACCACGAATCTGGAGCCATATTGTGCGGCTGTTTTCATAGCGCCCGTGGCGCCACGGCCGAGCAGAGAGCAAGCCGAGCCTGTTTATCAAATTTGGTTCATCGCACAGGCGGTTCTGCAATTCTGCAGATGGGTAAGTGAGGAGTATTTCACCTCCTTCAACTAATCGTACCGCACCAGCATTCAACTGGAATTTGTGTAGTTGAGCAGTAAGTATCTCTGGAGTTGTGTCGCGTAATGGATGAGCCAGCACACTGAATGTAAGCCAATTAGTATGATCTTCAGGTGGTTCGATATTCACAGTGGGGCACTTATCCATATTATATGCAGAGAGTTCAGATTCCTTCACAGAAAGTGTATTTTTGCGCAAGTCTTGTGTGCTAGAATCAGCAGCGATCGATGAGCTGGGTTGAGGAGTATATTTGACAGATAATTTATGCGCCCCCATCCATATTCCGCACATGTTCCTTTCAAGTATGTATGGATCATTGTCTCTGCTATAACGAACAAAAGCAAAGGCGCGTTGATCTGGTTTAAGCTTAGGCAGGAAAGTGTCTTCAAGTTTACCATATCCAGCGAAGATATTGCGCAGATCTGCAGTTGAAACTTGGGGGGGAGATTAGCTACAAGGAATGAAAATGTGTTTTGGCGGAGACTTACAATATGTGCCGGAAGAGAGCGCAGCGCCGGAGCAGCAGATGGGCGCCTCTTGGCAGAGACCTCTTCCCATTTTCCTTCAGCTGCTGAGTCTGATGGAGTATTAGAGATTTGTTCTGGCAATGGGCTTGAGTCAGCCTCCATCTGAACGTGTTCTGGTAAATTAGGAGGCAATTGATGTTGTTCAGATGCAGTCGTCGGAGTCTCCATAGATGCGCCTGGATTTGTGGATTGCTGCACTTGTGGGCTGGCCGGGTGCGGGAATTGATTAGTGGCCGGCGCTGCGTTTTCAGAGGCTGAGCGAGGAGGCGGATCGACAACAGGATGGCCAATCTGTTCTGAGTAAGAAGATGGAGCGACATCAGGAAGGCCAATCGTTTTAGAACAAGGAGACGGATCGACAGGAGACATGTCTCTCTCAGGTATAATCGCGGCGGTCTGGAGAGCCTCTGTTGCCTTTATAAATTAAAAATATATTAATAATATAAATAAAATAACCCATTTTTAGGATTATGATGCCAAATTTGCATGACCTGTTTTAAAAAATGGGCCCAAACCCGCACAACCCATTTTTAATACATGAACCGGCCGTACTTGAAAAACAATCACGTCAACCCGTCATATGCCGACCACCCATATATCGACAGGACATAGAGCGTCCTGCACCTGTCCCCAATCCAAAAATTCAGCAGAGCTACATGCCAAGATACCAAACATTTCTCTAAATGCTTATATATATGAGTCAGTAAAACCCCACAAAAAGGCAATAAAACTATTCCAGTATTGGAGTTAGACGAGTCTCTCATCATCAGCTAGCTCTCATGATCATTCTCTAGTCCTTCTCCATGACCAATGTTTTCTTCTCTTTCTGGTGTAATTATTGGTATCCCATTATGCCCCATAAACAAATCCAGAGGCAGTGTAGCAGCGTTCATCAGTGTTGTCAAGCTCATCCTGCCTGCTTCTCCGAGAATGCCGTATTCACGGTGAGGATCACAGTTCAAGTCCAGGTGATTAGTGCTCATCTCTTCCAAATTGGTTTGGTTTTCGTTTTCAGGAGCATGGTTCTTGTTCGTCAGTGAGTTCCCGGTTACATTGTCACTTTCCAAATCGGTCATGGCTGGAGAAGCCTCACCTGTTTCACGGGCCAGCAGCTCAGCTTCACGTTCAGATTGTCGTTTCTTCTTGCGCATCATAAGGGTCTTGAACCTTCGTCTCACAGTCAGGCAGACATTGCACTTGCAGGTTGGCTCATGCTTGCCCTTCCCGCTTGGTGGCTGGATGCACACGATGCAAGAGCAGCCAGGCCGATGACGAGGATGTCTGGTGGTTGCTCCAGCTGAGGACTCGGCTATATCACCTAAACTGTCTCCTAGTACTGCAGCAGTCGCAAGGGCATCTAAGCCTGAAGGCTCCACTTCTTTCAACACCTTATTGTCTGAAAGTCTTCGCTTCTTCGAATCTAGAAATGATAGCAGTTGAATGGATAATGTCAATGATGTTTTAGCCTACTACCATTTCTAAAGAAATCCAAAACTAGCCCTAGGCAGCGGAGCGGGCGGAACCGGAACCGCCCGTTCCACATTCCGCCCGCGAAGATTGCGGAATCGATTTTTCGGTTCCGCATCTGCCTGCTCCGCATAATTTCGCAGGCGGATGCGAAATTCGCAAATTCCGCCTAATTTTGCGGGCGGGTGGATGCGAATTCCGCGGGCGAGGCTTACGCGGAATCCACGAATTCTGCGTAATTATATATGCCTAACACCACACAGCATAAACTATCAGAACTTGGTTCATACCATTGTAAATACTAATGGAAGATTCAAGATCCCTTGGATTTACATCCTCTGGAGCTGCACATGAATTCCTGGAAGAGAATGATCATTAGACAAACAATAGCCTTTCGACGACAAGAAGACTACTGCTACAACAGCGAACTATATAGCGCAAGCTTCAATTAATGGAAATATTTCATCCACTAGAAAACTGAAATAGCATTAGAAGTAGGAAAACCTTCTTGTGTCCCATATATTTTCTGAACATGTCCAATTTGCAGAAAGACGAGAATGCACAGGCAATCTTCGCCATTTCAAGCAACTATCACACTGAGACAGTTGTTCCTGCTCCCTGAGAAGAAGAGTAGAATTTGTGACCACAACATGGTGCCATCAGTTCAAGTGGTCGGTCATTTTTATAGCCTTGGCATAAAAACTTCATCATGTACCATTAGCATTGTGAATATATTAATATTCTTTTAACAACAAAAAACGACTTGAAATTGTATTACTTTTTTTCACGCCCCATAAGTAAATACAGTGAAACTCCATGCTAAAAGGTCCATGCAATGGTGGAGTGCAACTGTTATTTCTTACCCCAGAGGGCCGTTAGTGAAAATGGTTCTCTTCCCAAAAATAGGAGGTTCCTAATTAGATAAAGGAAACAATAATCAGCTGAAACAGCATGAAAACTAATTTACCCAGAGCTCCCGAGAGGAAGCCCCTTCATGCCTAAAAGTAGCATTAACAGTGGTTAAAGGATCAAAGGAGAAAGTGATTAATGAAACCTTACTTCAAATTCTTCAAATTCATGGTTGTCAACCATGACAACAGTTGGTTCTGCAGAAGGAGATGGCAGAAGTAACTCTTGTGCTTCTTCCCATGTAATTCTAAGTTCCATTGCATCATCACTGTGCATGAGAAGCCTCTTGTTCTTGATGTTTCTTGCCTTTTTCTTCTCAGATAAGGGTATATGACACTGAATTGAGTCATCAGATTTTCTCCATCCATTCTTCACATTCGTACCAAGTATATCAATTGAAGTAGAAGTATAATGATTACAGAACTGGAGGTAGAAAACAGTGTCCCAACTTACAGAGAAGGGATGGTCAGCGACTGTAGAATATGATGCTTCAGCAGGAGAACCACAACTCGGAAGAGCAGGTGTGTGTGGACCCTATTGTTGGAGATGATAACAATTAAGTTATTAACATAATGAGAAAGTTAAGGAAAACAGTCAAGGAACAAATGCTAATGCAATGCTTGAAAGTATGATGACCTGGACTTCAACATGGTTAGTTGCCTTTCGACAGGTTATGAAGAATTTACCACTAGGATCTAGGCGACTAAATATCACTGTGGAAAGAAGAAAAAACATACAGCAAAAAGGGATTAGTTTCCTCCAATAAATTGCAGCAAACATAGATAAGAAGAGCATATAGCATAGAAGTCCATGTCTATGAATCATATATTACGTTATATACTAGAAAATTATAGTAGTAGTAATTTGATATATAACACGTTTGTCGTTTCTTAGGATTGTTATTTAGTTCATGGAAAAATAGAGGGTGTCAGTGTACTGTATTAAGCAGCAAACTACCTGTGTCTCCGGCTTGTACTTGCATATTTTGCATGCAGGGGGTTATGTTCTCCAATACATACATCCTGCTATTATTATTTGGCCAAAATCTGAATTGGAATGTCCACTCGTTTCCCTTTATGTCTCGAAACCTTATTGGTAAACCTTCTGATTGATTGATAGTAGGAAAGTGTCTCTACATGACATGCAGACAAAGAAAGAAACAAGCTTGCTAAGTGATCCCATTTTAAATATATCTTTTTTCATAATCATAAACAAAAGAAGTATGAGAACTCACTTCAGCACATGCTTTTGGAAGGACCAGTCTCCCAATTCTGCCAGCATCACTAGCACTGAGAACTTTCTCAAACAATGGTACAACAGTGGATTTTAAACTGGAAATAGACTGTAAAGGACAACTTGATATTTTAAATCACAAAGACGTGCAAAGGCAGGTAGACAGCAATAGTACTTAAAAGTTTATGATATAAAAAGGAGGTATATAAGAATTTGGTTAGGATACTCTCCAGATAACTGCTGCAATTCTTGGTCCGAGATTCTAGGCCAGTACCGAGGAAGCAATTGACTGCGTCCTCGCCCTTCAGCAAGAGGCCTTGCCACACATGATTGTGAACTGATCCCTTTATTTGTCTCAGGTCCCATCGTGGAGCTAGATTTGAGGGGTTTGGACAGGGTTTGGCGTGCTCTTTGTCCCGATTGTAAAGAGGCTTTGTTCTGATTGCTCACTTCAACTATCCCACTTAGCAACGGGGAGACAGAGCTTGAACTTTCTAAAGGAGTGATCAAAGAAAAAGTATGACACGTCTCTGCTAGAGATTCATGCATATCCCTGGCACCTTTCTCTGCACTTTTGACTGGCTCCAAAACATGAGAGGATGAACATTGTTGTGTAAGATTTATTAGGCGCTTGCTAATTTGATCGATTTTGAGCATGGATTCTTCTTGTTTAAATTGCTCAAGCACTGGACTTAAGTCACAGGACCCCGCAGCCTTCGTTAATTGCAGTAATCTCTGAGCGAATTTGTCATCGTTAACTCCATTCTCAACAACTACAGGACAAACATCACCAGTGCCACGGCTAGCTAAGGTGCACTTATGAATATCTTCAGGAATCTGAGAAGAACGTTCTAGTATGAGAAATGGAATGGTAATGTTTAGGATGAAATAAGCAAGATCTGAAAAATTAGTAACTGAAAACTAATAAACCCTCTGGACTATGATGTATGATTGTTGAAAGAATCTACGGACAATGAAACATGTGAAAACTGAAAGAAGAAAAAAAGGAACATTAAGAAAATGGTGCATCAGGCCATTATAGGTAACACCACAGATATACCATGCAGAACAAAATACAAGAAGCTCGGAGATATTTATGCCTGTCAACAAAAAAATACTTGGAGCTACTTACTTCGCTTATATCAAGCATGACACAAGAGAGCTAAAATTACCCAATGGGAAGGGGGAACATGATTCAAGCATTGAAGAATTGATGTATAAGCATGATTGGACTTCAGGAAAGGATGGCATTTTGACATAAGAATTTGAAATACACGAAAGATCTATCTAATTCCCGATGATAGGGACCAATAACCTGAATTGATTGTACGGGATTTTCCATACGCTTTATGCAGATCTCGCACCCAACACCCCCAAGATCCAAGTAGTCATGAAGATATCTTGAAGCAATACATCCACAGTGGAGTCTCTGATGTAGCACAATATAATGATCAGAAATTTTAAAGTAATCGTCAAAAACCAAACGTGGACATAAAATCTATGTCCTACCTTCCCACATATTCTGCATTCTCTCCATCCAGATTCACCCCAGTGGAATGTTTCGCAGAAAATTGAAGTCTCATATGCAGATCTGAAAAAACCACACATATACCATGTCAGACAAAAGATCAAGAAGAAATTGCAGATGATCGAACTCACAAAGAAAAAGTTGAAAACTTGAAGCAAAAAGTTCAAGGCCCAAGTTAATAAATAACATCTGGCCAGGTCATATGCACCCTCTAAGAACACCCACGGTTCAAGAATATATTGAGGAAACTGTACGAAATTAAGCATAGATGAGATCATCAAGTGGTCCTGGCCTATTACGGATCAATAAATCCCCACGGTATTGATATCTAACCTCTATCACAAAATAAACATAGATGATCATCTGTTTAGAAAAAGATTTGAGAGTTAGTTAGCTTAATTGTCCTGTTTCAGCAAAAGAAAAAAGACATTAAAATCAATATTTAACTTCACAGCACTATATCACTCTAGTTTAACAGCCGAATAGATACAGCACCAACGTTCAAGGCTGATAACTTCAAGTTTCGCCCAGATGAACTCTTTTACGAGCTATAACCAGTATAAGTTCAGCAGGCATCAATTATGGCATGAATTTATAACAACAAAAACAAATTTCAGCAGCAAGTATGTGGCTCGAAGAAATCAACTCCACATGGCAAGTGGAGGTGCAAGCTCAATTGTAAGACGAGTTAATGGCGATTCAGAAAGGTACCCGCAGGGATAACAAAGCCTAGCCTGTCCACCTGATTTCAAAGTCCAGCCTATCTTCCACTCAGACGACGTCGTCCCACGGCAGGCCTCGTTCATACAACCATTTGACCCCATTCTTCGCAAATTCAAATCTTGAACTCTAAATCACTATTAAACCTCCAACCGGGAAACAAGGAAACCCCAAACCCTAAAACCCATCAAAGAAATCCACTTGACCCATATCAAATAATCAAAAAGTCAGCGCCAATTCGCAGATCAGCGCGGAAAAGCACAAGTCTTGATCCCAAAATCAACACTACAAAACAAAAAATTACCATCAGTTACCTTATCCAAATCTACCCAGATGCAACGTCAGCATGCAACAATCTTCAATCACGGGTAAACCCCAAATCCCAAATTGCAGAAACTACATAATCATGAGAAGATCGGAGTAAAAAAAAAAAGCAAGAGGCGGCGCCCGGCGGCGATACTTATCAGCTTACCCCCAACAACCCTGAGAAGTTAAATTAATTAAATCAGACAAGAAAAAAGAAGAAATCGGGCAGCATACATGTTTGTGCGTGCAGATACATGAACGCGCACCGCCTGTAGGGACACAGTGAGATAGAGGGGACGGGGGCTGATGCATGCAAAGAGGGGACTACTACACAAAAATGCATGCACGACATGCGAATGCCCAAGTTTCCACTCACAAATTATATGCAAATTAACTACTTGTGGTGCGTTGATTTTTCATCTGTTTAAGAGAATCAGAGATGCGGCCTCCCGGCTTTCAGACAGTGAAACGATGAGGCAAACGGCATTCAAGTCAAAGCTAGTAAAAGACAGCACTTTCGAATTTTCATTATTTTTATTTTCCCTCAATGAGAAGGAAAGAATATGTACGTAATGTATCAATTTATTGGGGTTTTTTTCTAGGAGATATTCATAGCTTGAATTGAAATCACTCAATTATTATGTAGGAGTTATTATTTAGGCTGATTAACCACTTGATATATTAATTAATTCTTGATAATTTAAGTGGTGAGCAAACTTACCTCATAATCATGAGATTCATAGATCGATATTCACCTAGTTCGCAAACAAAAATAGTCTATTTGTATAATTATAAGGGTAAAATTGCGTACAACTGACCCCCATAACTCAACTTAGTTGAGAATATACTGGATAAAAATATTTTTAACCACTTATATATTAGGGGGGTGTTTTGCGCAGACCCTCTTATGCTTATAATTGGATTATAAGAACTTTTTTTGAAAAAATGAAGAGTTATTTTTTGGCGGGAATGTGCTTATAATTGGATTATAATTTTTAGAAGGCTGCGCAAAACAGAGCTTAGGTATAAAGGTTAGGGGTTAACCTAAAGACCCCAAAATCCATACAAGGAGAGCTCTACATAAACCCCATAAATTAGTCAAATTAACCATAAATTAGTCAGTAATAAATAACTCTGGACACTATTATCAAAAGAATCTTTAATTTATTGGTTATTGAATGATTATTAATTTCTTTTATAATTTGATTGCTCTCTTTTTGTAAGCAGGGATTGATTAATAAGGTTCTAGAATATTTGAATCTGAACCAACAAGTCTAAGGGGTATTTTGTCCAGACCTTCTTATGCTTATAATTGGATTATAATAACTTTTTTTAAAAAATGAATAGTTTTTTTTTTTGAAAAAATATGCTTATAATTGGATTATAATTTTAAGAAGACTGCGTAAAACAGAGGTTAAAAGTGCACGTAAAATTAACAAAAATTTACAGAGGAGTATATGGGCTTTTGATCTAAAAGGCCCAATAAAAAATCTCAATACAGAGGAATCCAGTAGTTACTACCCTAACTATCAATTGCAGTCTGTCCTAGCGGCAAGCTACAACCCCTAATTTCTCAAGGCTTACCTAGAGAGGTCGGGGAATCGAGTCCCCCGAGTGGGGAATTTCGCTGATATCTGTGGGGATTAGTCGGCGAGCCCCTGGACCCAAAGGATACCCCGATACTGTGGTTTGAAAAATCTGATACCCTTATTACTTATCAAAAAAAAGTTACTACCCTAACTATAAATATTCACAGATACCCTCCAAAAACCATTAGAATTGATGAACTCAAGCCGCCATTATTGGCTGCCTCTTGTGTCCAACAAACGCCTCACGTAGCATATGGTACGCATTTCGGTAGTGTTCCAGAGAGAAACGGAGCTGTTTGATAGCTTCTTCATTTTCCGCCGCAGTAATCTCCTGCTTCTTCTCCGCCTCCACAAGCCTCCACCGGAGTTCCTTTACCGTACTCCGATCAGCCTCGGCCTCCGCCGCCAGATCTACATGCTCCGCTCGCATTTCACGGAGATGATTATTCAGATTATCGATCTCACCGTCCTTCCAGAGAGAAACGGAGCTGTTTGTATTACGCAGATCATCTTTCTCCGCCATCAGCACGCCGAGCTGAATCTGCAATGCGTCGATGTCTCTTTTCAGCTGATCGATCTCGGATCTTCTCTCGTCTTCTTCTATTAATTTGCAGATCTGCCAGATGTGAACCGATTTGATCTCGCTTTGCAGAGATCTAATGGCGGAGTCGCTGATTCCGAGCTCCTGCCTCAATCTCGCCGCTTCTTCTTCTGATTGGTGAAGCTTCTCCGCGGTGAGTTTCAACTCTGCCTCAAGTCTCTGCACTTTGTAAACCGCTAGGGTTTCCACTTCGCCGCCATTGATCACGCATTCTTCAGGTTCTTCGTCGTTCTTCTCCTTTTTACTACGAAATTCAGAGATATCATCCTTAACTTTCTCTTTCGCCTGCCGGAGCTCGATCTCCAGCTCCATAATCCTCCGTCGCAGCCTCTCTTCTTTATCGTCGCTCCGGCGACCCAATGAATCATCCGATTCCGTCTCATACTCCACAGCCGGAGACGGCAAGGTAGACGTTGGTTCCCATTCGATGTCGGAAATTCCAGATCCGTACGACTGGAGACCGAATTTTCCGTTGCTGTTTCTCCGGCTATCTCCGAGCTCGGATCTCTCTGCTAACGATTTGTACATCCGATAGAAATCCTCTACCATGTTGATCAGCTCGGGCCTCTTCTGGTAGTACATCTCTGCCTTCTTGGCGAATGAGTCGGCATCCTCTTCCATGATCTTCAGCATCTTCTGAATCTGGTTATCCATCTGGGAGATCAATGATTTGCCCATTGTTTTCTTGCTCGCCATGTACACTCGATATGGAAAATGATTAGTTTGGGATTGGGACAACATGGGAAAAGGATAATTTGGATAGAAACGACCACTCCGTTTGTTTGATTCAGGATGATGTTGAGAGGAATACCTCCAGTTGTTATTGTCTTTTTTTAAGAGATGAGGCCGAAAATCACACAAAGCAGAGGTGCCATAAAGCATGATGCCTATTTTAGTTTGTCTAAAATTGCCAAAAATTTAACTAATACAAAATTGAGCTACTCGAGTTGGCCCAGTGGCGATCACCCTCGACACACAGGGCTTGCCTAGTGAGGTCAAGGGATCGATTCAGGCTGATTACCAACTCTGCACTGTCACATCGGGATTAGTCAGAGGGCCCAGTAAGCCCGAATGATACCTAGATAGAGGGGCCCGAACGATACCTACATAGGGGCCCATAGTATCGGATTGTCAGCCGTCGGTGACCCTCTAAATCAACAAGCGACGCTGATCTGTTGATTACCTATATAAAAAAAAATAAAAAAAATCGAGCTACAGTTGAAGGAAAAACGAAGAATAATTCTCTTACCTTCGCCAAAAAAAAATTCATTCATAAAATTCAAACTGGATATTTAATTCTTTTGATTCAAGGATTAAAGCACAGATTGTAGGAATTAATTACGGAGCAGAGTAGCACCGGTCTTTGAAGGCGCGACCTGTCCCGCACTCTGGCCTTCAATTTAGCAAAGAAAACATTTTGCATACGAATTTACTGTTTGCCTATGGATGTATAAATGCGACGCAGAAGTTAAGAGTTGCAAACTAAACACGAAAGGAAAAGATAAAGAGTTCACAGGAATGACGGTGCGAGTTGTCTCAGCGACGATCACCCTCAATATACTAGGCTTGCCTAGTGAGGTCGATGGATCGATTCAGGCTGGTTATTAACTCTGTACTGTCACCTCTGAATTAGTCGGATTGGATTCGCATTCTGTCGTTCTGCCCCAGAGGCAGGCTCTGCCCGGATACCTAAGTAAGTGCCAAAAATTTCACCTACCCAAAAAAAAGAGTTCACGGGAAAATGGAACTGTATGACATTAGCCACTAAACATTTAACTTGATAGAAAGGCTCTCCAATAAGCACAATGAAGTTGATAGAAAAGCTCTCCATTTGAAATGATATTGCGCATAAAGGGAAACAGAAACAATTTTCTTTGGCTCAGAAGTAATTGAAAAATCTGTTAAATCCGAGTAAATACACAGCATGAAAATGTTGCATGGTGGTTCAACACTCATCATGAAACCTCAAACAACATGCATATTGCATGATAATCATTAATTAAAAACCTGAAAATAAGACCTCAGATAGAGATTTTAAAGATAATTTCTAAAATAAAAGGGTAAAGGAGAGGGAGCAAAGTACACCCGAGGCCTCATAACAATTAAAAAGTCTCATTCTGAGATCAGTCAGACGATGTAGGCACATTGTTTGATCAATGTTTGATCATCATTGGCCCCGGGTAAATTAGTAAATACCACACTTTATAATTAGTTGATAATCAATCTCAGGATATTCCTATACTCATTAAAGACATTATGCATTGGCTAGTTGATCTTCAACATGACATTTAGAAATGATATAGCGCACGAAAAGTGAGGGGCACGAATCGCATGAAAATGTGCAAAATACCAAAAATATTCTTGTATTAAACACTGGTATGAAATCCAAAACAATGGTATTTGAATCATTTTCGCACATTTCGTGCGTTCGTGTGCAACACTTTTCGTGTGTTGTATCATTTCTGGACATTTAGCCCTCCAACGAGAAAAGGTACTATACCTGACAAGAAATTCATTACATGCTCTGGTTGTCTATGCATCCTGACAAAGGAAATTTTTCAAAGGATTATATCAGTAACTAATTATAGTTTCATTGATGGACTGCAAGGCTTGAAATCCTCATTCTATTTCAAGGTAAAAAATGAGAACAAGAAAACTAAAGTGACTGCTTACGTTTTGCATATGTCCATGAAGCTAGCAAACACAGTCTTCTTTGTGCCTTCACGAAGAACCTGAGGAGGCCTCATTACCATCCTATTGCTGCAAAACAATTCCTTCTCCATCCTCACCATTTTTTTGGTAGGTAATCAGAGACTGACCCACTTCGGTATCCCATGGGCCCACAGACTAATCCAGAGATGTCAAGCCAGATATTGACATCAACCAGATTCGAACCCCTAACCTCACTAGGAAAACCCTGTGTGTCAAGGGTCGATGCCGCTAGGACAATGGGCGCTCGACTTTTTCAATTTGTTGTAGTCATTCGACCAACTTTGTCGAGACAAAGGGGGTCGCAGGCAAGGCACTAGTCATACACAGACAATGGTATGACGTGTGCCTAGTATGGTCAAAGATGTTGGCAAGCAGGCACGTGGGCAGTAGAGTGACATGGCTTATCATGGGAAGCAAAATCGTGTGCGGGGGATGCGCACTGTGTGGGATGCGCACTGTGTGGGATGCGCATGTGCAAGAAACCTTGGCCTAGCAATTGGCAGGCACTCGATGGACACTTGTGCAAGGTGCTTGGCAAGAGATTGCGCAAGGCGCTAGGCTAGAATTTGTTGATGGGGCATAACAAAAGATATATGCGTTAGTGCATGATTTATGTGCGCAAGTACCTGACTAATGCATGCGTATGCGAGTTTAGCACATGGAAGTTACGAGCGATTTTGTAGAGTTTTATCCACATTGTCCCATAATTTAAAGATGGATTTCAATACTCTGATTCGGCTTGAAGGATCTTGTCCCCATGCTTATGTCACTTCCACATGATATGAAGGCCTTGTTCACCACATTCGTTCTTGGAAGATCTTGTTGTTCTTTCATGGATAAGGTCAACCGTCCAATATGTTGTGTCAAAAACATTGCTATGCCAATCATAAGAGTATATTGTTTCAAGTCCAGTGGCTTGCCAAGAAGGTCCCTAATCTCTATTGGCATATGAATTGCTCTGAACCTAATTTCCTTTCTAGTAGTATACTTATTTCTTGCAAATGGATCAGAGTATAATGTTGGACATCAGCACTGGATTCTTTTATCAATCTTGCATGATCCCTGCCATGATGCTTGTTGACCTCTTTATGGACAGTTAACCCATCAGGATATTTCTAGGTTGGTGTAAGGAATGGTGCTACTTCCATGGTCTACAAATGCTGTTTGTCCGTGGACAATGCCTAGTAAGAAAAAATTGTGGCCTTCACCTAACTCGTACCAAATTGACACCACTTAAACAATCAATCCAGCATTAGTAAGGTAGAGGCTATGTTTTATATTAAGCGGATAGCTATCTATTCTGGAGTACCTAATTGGTATCATATGGAAAAGAAGGGACAAAGTGTCACCGAGTGTTTTTTTTGGAATTTCTTAAATAAAAAATTTGCGAAAAAATTATTTTCTTACATTTGTAATATAAACCTATAAAAATATATATTAATTTCCATAAACTAATATATAATAAATATATTAAAATAAAAATATATATTTCTTCGGAATTCACCCCAAATCTCATTTTTTGTTTTTGTTTTTAAATTTTTTTTATAAAATACGGCGGATGTCCCACGGAAGTCATGTGTGAGCATTTTTTAGCATCTTTTAGAGTTTAGCATTTTTAGATTTTTAGAGTTTAGGTTTTGGATTTGGATTTTTCAGTTTTAGAGTTTTATATTTTTTTTTTTAGTTTTTTGGTTTTTTAGGGTTTAGATTTTTAGGATTTAACGTTTTAGATTTTTTTTAGGGCTTAGAAAGTTATAAAAGTTATAAAACTTATATAGCTTATAAAATTACATAACTTGTATTATGTATAATTCTTTAACTTAACTTGTATAATTTATAAACTTATAAAAGTTATAAAACTTAAAAACTTATAGAACTTAAGAACTTATAAAATTATATAACTTATATTATGTATAACTCATTAACTTGTACAATTTATAAACTTATAAACTTGTATAATTTATGAACTTATAAGGTATATAAACTTATATAAACTTGTATTATGTAAACTTATATAAACTTTATATTTATATAATTTAAATTTTATAAGTTTTAAGTTTAAAAACTTTTAAACTTAAATAACTTACAAAGTTTTTTAGATTATATAACCTAAAAACTTATATGACTTTTAAAATTTTATAATTTTATAATTCAAGTTTAGATAAAAACAAATTTAAGGTTGATAAACTATATAGTTTATAAGTTATACAAGTTCTTAAGTTTTATTATTATAAGTTATATAAGTTTTTAAGTTTATAAGTATTATAAGTTACATAATTTGATAAGTTATATAAGATTTTATAAGTTTTATAAGTTTCATAAGTTTTAAATTTAAATTTTTTATAACTATTCAAACCCTAAAAAACATAAAATAATAATAATAATAAAATTGAATTGTGATTTTTGCCAGTTTTTCGATGGATTTTTTATTTTATTTTTATGTTTTTTAATATTTTCGATAGATTTCCAATGAAAATTCGCCGAAAATCTGCAGGTCAAACCGCCGAAAATAATTTGACCTACCAAAAAAGGATTTATTTATTTTTTTTACAAAAAATGATTCCGGACGGTTGAAACCTCCAAAAATGGAGGATTTATTTTTTTTTGATTTTTTTTTTGCAAAACCTCTGATTTTAGTCGGTTCGAAAATCGACGATTAGCCGATTTTTGGTTGAAAATGACTATGTGACTATGTCTATGAAAAGGAAGTTTCAGATGAGGAACCTAATGAAGATGATCAGGTACCTGATAATACTAAGATCTCAATTAACTATGTATTATCAGGAGAAGTCTTGGATAGAAAGAAAACTATTATTGACAATGTTTTTGTTTATAAAACTGCTTTAAACCTCACCAAATATGAAGATAAAATAGAACCACACTCTGTCGAAAAATGTCGATGTTGAAATAATTGGTCAAAGTTAAAAGAAGCAATAGAAACATAGCTAAGCTCACTCAAAAAATGCATGGTTTCCGAACCCATTATTCAAACACCCAACAATTCGGAAAAAAAACAAACATAATAAAATTGAGCGTTACAAAGTATACCTTGTCCAAAAACTCGAGATTGATTATGATGAGACATATTATCCACTCGTTGATGCAATTACTTTCTGATTTTTTTTTATCAATTTAGAATCATCTGAAAAATTGAAGATGCGATTAATGGATATAGTTATAGCATATCTGTATGGACCACTCGATAAATAAATTTATATGAAAATTCCACTAAGATTTAAGATGTCTGCACCATCTTGTGTCAAATAGAAAAATATACTCCATTAAACTCCAAAAATTATTATACACATTAAAACAGTTCGATCAGATGTGGTATAATCGACTAAGTTTTTTTTAAATGAAATTATTGCATTAAAATGAAGGACCCCAGAGGTTCATAGAGCTCCTGTTACAGATCACATCCCGTTAGGCCATATCAGGCTCCCAAATATTACAGACATAGTGATGTGATTGTTGGGGGTCCGAGACGAATTTGGATTCTTGCATGGTTTAAAGTAATTGGACCCTACAATGTAAATT
>JAOWBN010233385.1:0-12465 GCA_028565015.1 Pinguicula moranensis
AGAAATTTCCACTTTTTTAGATCCTTCCCTTCCTTCCCTTCCATCTGTTCCTTCATCCGTTCCCCCTATCTCTAGCCCACCTAACCAAACTACTGTCAATTCTCCTTTCTCACTTTGCCCCCCATCTCATCAACCCGTAACCCCACCTTCTGCTACAACAGCTTCTTCTTCACCCTCTACCAGCTCAACCCTTGAACCTGTAATTATACCTCCCACCCAAATTACCAACCTTCACTCCATGACGACTCGAGGCAAAGCTGACATATTCCGGCCCCGCATTTTTGCTGACCACTGTGATGTCGCTTCTTTTGGTTTTCTTCCAGCACTAATGGCTTCTACACAACCCCGAGGATTCAAGACTGCAGCCAAGCATCCCGAATGGATTGCAACCATGAATGAAGAAATCAATGCTCTTCACAACAATCATGGACTTGGTTCCCCGCCTGGCTAATGCAAATGTGGTTGATTCAAAATGGGTATTTAGAACCAAATATCTTTCTAATGGTTCTATTCAGCATTATAGAGTCCGATTGGTTGCCCGAGGATTTTCTCAGATACCTGGCAAAGATTATTTTGACACCTTTAACCCAGTTGTCAAAGATACTACTGTTCGCACTGTTCTCTCTATTGCCATATCCAAACACTGATCTCTTCGCCAACTTGATGTAAAGAATGCCTTTATCAATGGACATCTCACTGAAGACGTATATATGGAACAATCCCCTGGCTATGTTAATCCTCTTTATCTAGATCAAGCCTATCATCTAAGAAAAGCACTTTACGGTCTCAAACAAGCTTCAAGAGCTTGGTTTGAGCATTTCAATACCTTTCTTGGCAGTCTTGGCTTCTCCTGCAACAATGCTGATACTTCTCTATTTGTATTCTCTCAAGACTCTCATACTATTTATTTGCTATTATATGTTGATGATATCATTGTCACCGGAAGTTACACTTCTCTGCTTGATTGCTTTATTCAAAAATTAAACACTGAGTTTGCTCTCATTGACTTTGGCTCGTTGACTTACTTTCTTGGTCTCTAAGCTTCCACTACAGAAGATGGGATTATTCCCAGTCCATTCAAATGTGCTCGCGATCTTCTTGCTCAAGCACAGTTATTAGCTAGTAAACCAATTTCTACACCTATGGTTGTTTCTTAGTATCTCTCCTCCGAAGGCGACCTGCTCTCTGATCCATCAACATATCAGTCTCTTGTTGGCGCACTACAATATCCTACCATTACTCGGCCTGATATATGTTATGCCGTCAATTCTATCAGCCACTTTATGCATGCTTCGACTACTACTCATCTTCAGTCTGTCAAATGAATTCTTCGGTACATCAAAGGAACTCTTACTATGGGACTTCATTTTCATGCCTCTTCTGACATCACTTCTATCACCGCCTATTCAGATGCTGATTAGGCTAGATGTTCGGATACTCGTCGCTCTAATTCTGGTTTTGCATTATTTCTTGGAGAAAATCTAGTATCTTGGAGTTCTAAAAAGCAACACACGGTTTCTCGCTCTGACTATGAATCTGAATATCGAGCTCTTGCCTATACCGCTGCTGAAGTTCTATGGCTCAAGTATTTACTTCATGATCTCGGTATATTACGACCACCGGTTCTTCTCTGCGACAACACCAATGCTATTTTTTTGAGCACAAATCCCAATGCTCACAAAAGGGTCAAAGATGTTGATCTTGACTATTACTTTGTTCACGAACAAGTTCTTGCTAGGAATCTTCGCACGCAGTTCGTACCATCAAACTTCCAGCTTGTAGATCTTTTTACAAAGAGTCTATCCAGTGATCTTTTTGCATTCTTCAGGTTCAAACTTCATGTTGTCTTTCATCCTACGCTCAGTTTGTGGGGAGTGGTAGCACACAAGAGAAACATATTACCAATGGGCCATTACAAACCCAATCCGGCCCAAATTCACAAGCAACAAAACCTGTCAAAGAATTAATCACAGTCAAGCTCTCTGGCCCAAGCTTACAAGCAACAAAATTGGCCAAGGAACTAATCACAGACAAGTTCTCACAAAAGTCCAGGTCTACTGACACTCTACAGCAAGAAATCATATCAGAAGATTTTTCTAGAGAACAATCCGGCGCAATTCATGCAACACCAGCAGAAAGCTTGCAAGAGACAGTCTCTCTCCATCCTAGAACCTGCAGGAACAATCCAGAAACAACAAAAGCAAAAACTACGCATTAGAATTCTCTAGATGTAAGATGCAATGTATAAAATTAGAAGGATCATGTAAAGTGTTGTCTGTAGAACAAATAAAACTTTCAGATATTAAAAAGCTCAGCAAAATGTAATAAGCATGCTACATTATCAATATGGCGTGAACAATTCCTCGCTCGTATTCGTTTAGCCGTTTCAAACTTCTCATGTTATGATGGTTGATAACAGTTGGTTACTGTACTATAAATTTTTAATGTTTTAGCCGTTACCAGCAATATCTAGTTTTGAACTTCTTTCGAGTTGATGGTAATGTTAATATCGTCGGAATCTTGTCCTGTGTGAGAACAAACCACGAGCTTGTTTGAGTTAACAACAAGAATGCTTTACTACTTTGCTCATTGGCAAAATGTGTTACCAACAAATTTAGCCTTTTTGGTGTTGCAAAATATTCTTTTGGGTACGATCAAATATAACTATTAAGGTCTTGTAAGCTCACCTTCATTGTAATCAGTGCTAATTCTAACTCCAGGTGTCAGTAAGTTATGCATGAAGATTGAAGCCTGACTATATCAGTACTTTTTCCTGTCCTGGAAATTCACAAATGCATCGTATTATGTAAATCTTGATTCTCTGTGCTTACCTAGTGAGTTGCTACTCTGAAATACGACTTTATTTCGTTTACCAAAGCAGAATGATCAAGTTAGATGTTATCATTAAAGCCCTGAAATGGCTTGAAAATTGCCATGTGGTGGATGAGGTGAGTTTTTGCATATTTTGTCCTTGTCTATTGTCTATTTATCTATTGTACTGCAGTGATTCTTTGATTATTTTTCGTGCAGGTTGAATTGAATGCATCATGTCTATTCTGATCTATAAAAACCTCTTGAAAGGTTATTTTGTTCATAAGAGTAAATTGGTGGTACTGAGCAAACAAGACCCGGTATCTCATTTTCTCTTTGATTATTGCTGATTTTATCCGACATCATTTTTCACATCTTTCATCTGGGCCCTTCTTCGTTGAATAAAGCCTAAAGGGCACAAGTCAAATAGAATATATTCCGCATGCAATTAATCCCCAAATGAATAGTCAATTCACCTGCCCACAACAGGAAAACTTAAAACAATGTTATCATCAAAAGTATACTTTTTGACATTCGTGGCCAATGGATCGTCCTCCGGGGAGTTGTATGGTGTGGATTAAAGAAATTTTTCTTTAATTGCATCATCTATATTCTATGAACGGGTAGATTTTTCCTTCAAATTTGGATTAGACAGAATCCCTTGACTAAAACTGGATTTGCTAACTTGCCAAACAACTCAATCATATCTGTATTCTGTATATGTAACAATTTTGTCCATTTAGCCAACTTAGTGTTGTTCGTATAACAGAATATACCAACTTTAGGGGAACAACACATCACCAACTTTATGGGTGATTGTGTTAATTATATCTACATTGTTATGTAATGTGCTTTGATTGTATAAGCGATATGTCAAGGTGCACACAGGAATTTTTTTTAGGGGGGGCCAAAATTTTTTTTAGTGCAGTTATAGAAAAATTTAAGAGGCAGAAATAATTTTTTTAGGGGAGCAATACATTTTTTGGGGTGAAAAAATAATTTATTTACTCAATAGTTATGAAAAATAATAATTTACCAACTCAACTCAAATAAAAAATAAATAAAATCTATCTATTTAATTTATACTACTTAATTGGTTTATATAAATAATTCTCAAAATAAATTTGCACTAATAAAGCAGGTTTATTAAATAAAGATAAAAAAATATTAATAAGAATCGAATTGAGAAAACAATAAGTGAAATAAAAAAAAATCTAATTCAATAGAAAATACTAAACTCTAAATAAAAATTATTAACATTTTCACTGAAATATATCCAAAAGAACTTAAAATAAAAATTTAATTAAAAAACTAACTAAAACAAAAGTAAAAATTTTTTTTTTTTTTTAGGGGGCCTGGGAACCCCCTCCGTCCGCCCTTGCACTCATCCTAGTTCCGGACCGTGTTAGTCCCCCACCACGTACCATATTTCCCCTGAAGCAACCCCAATCCGTCCTCGTATCATTTCCCACAATCTACGCTTGTGGCTCAATTGACTTTGTGGGTACACATTCATAATATTCACTTTGATGTGATCTTCACCCAATAAACCTTCTGTACCAAGGACATTGTCCTCTATCAAAGTGCTTGTTCATTGAAATTCTAATCATTTCAGATACAAAGGAGGCCCCCTACACAGTCAGTCGCTCCATTGGCGATATACTCAAACTCCTCGGTTGGCCATAGCTGCTTACACAGTCTGCTATTGATTTTATAGAGCTTTGTTTCTTGAATATAGGAAACTTCCATTTTTTCCTGGAATTAATTCCTTTAATTCTGCTCTTTTAATGGCTTTTCCTAGCCTCTGGATGTTATATGTGAGGATGTGCATTAATTGGAACCTATAGTTGTCTCGGGATCATGACGGTTGTTTGGCTAAGCAATATCTTTGTCCTCTCGTTGTTGAAGGCGCAAATGAATTTTGATTTCGAGGAGTTTGGTGAAACTCCCAATTCTAGTGCAAGTTCATATACTTCCGAGGAGATGGAAGTGGCCCTTGTTGTCCCATGTTGCTCAGCCGAGATCTTCTTAATGTGTTCTTTGATCCTCTTTGATTGCTTCTTGATTTTATAAATAGATTCAAGTTCCGGACCAAAAGGTATAATTCTTGCCCCTTTTTTCCAATAAGGAGTTTGGGGATAATCTCAGCAAAGGCATTATGTTAAATGGGTCCGAACTTTGAGAGGAGATGTTGGATGATCTGTCAAGTTCATACTGACATCGTCCTCTAGCCCAAAGATGAGTTTCCCTTCTTTACTTGGGTCAGTCAAAGGGGATAACGAGAAGGATCATAGGCCCACATCAGCGTGTTATTTAGCAAGCAATGCTGTGAAGTGGCCCATGTTGATAGGGGTAATCGGGTCCAAACTTTCCACTGGATCTCGTACCCAATTTGATTGGGCAATCTAGTTGAGCGGGAAAATAGATGTTATGAATCCTTGCCAAACTTGTGGCAAAACATAGACCAATTCAAGATTCAAAGCAAGATCTAAAAGGGGCAAATTTATTGTGCTTTCGCCTTAAGACAACTTGTGTTAGCCAACGAGAAGTCACAAAAATTGTAACCGAGAATGCCACTAAATAACCCCCTGAAGATAACCAATGTATCAACCAAGAATTAAGGATAAGTTCGTTAAAATGATGCCACTTAACTTGAAAAGAGAAGAAAAGTCAAAGAATGGTTTAAAACCAAAAGAGAATACAATCTCACAATACGTAAAAATGTTAAACTTCATAAAGCTTGTTCTTCTTAAAAGAATTTCGTCCTTCCTTATTTATAGGTGAGAGGGCATGATTTTAAGTCTAATACAACTCTAAAATAAAGAGATAAAGACTAGGAAAGAATAACTCTATCTAGGAAGCAAATAACTTAATCTAAAGAAGGTTGGATAAGGAAATATTCAAGTCTAGATAAGTGATAATTAACTAATATCCTTATCTAAAGATTTGGATAATGAAAGAGTAGTTTTGAATAAGGACGGAATCATTTTGGATAAGTTTTGTGAAGGGAATTTCTTTATTCTTATATTTTTTTTCATTCTTATCAACTTTTTCCATGTTTTGAACTTCTTTTTCCATCATGAACGTGGATCACATCTTGGGCTTCAACTTGGATCATCATCATGGGCCAAACTTCTGCAATTGGGCCGTGGGGCCCATTTAGCACATTTGGGCCATGGGGTCCAAATGTTCCAAATGACATTTCTTTAGCCCACATCTGTTCGATCATTCCATTTAAGGCCTCATTGGACTTCATAGCTCTTATCCTTGTGTTCGGACCATATATCATGCTCAGATTCCTTGTTCGTCTAGGACTCATCGTTGAAATAAAATTCCTTGTTGGAATAGGATTCCATGTGTGAATAAGACTCCTTGTTGGATGAGGAATCCTTATTGGATTAGGATTCCTTGTTGGAAGAAGACTCCTTGTTGGATTGGGATTCCTTGTCGAATAAGAACTCCTTGTTGAATTAGGACTCCCTCCGGGGTTAGGACTCCTTCGGGGATTATGACTCTTTGGAATTCGCCATGCTACCCTCCAAATGCATCTTGGGCCTCGAACGTCTTCATCGGCCATGTTCAAATATTTGATTATCTTGTAGCTCGTACCTAGGTTAACTTCACTAGGGCCGCCTTGGGATACCTGTGCATTCTGGATTTGTGTATCGGTAATAGTTTCCGCTTTCAAGGACCTTGTAGTAGGCGCACAAATGACAACTCCGCTAGGTCCAATAGATTGCAACTTTTCTATTGATTGTGATAGGTCTGTGGGGGTAGAATATTCCACTCTGTCTAATTCAGCCTCCAACGGTAGACTTACTACATTGGGTTTTCTACCGGTTGCAGCTCTGGCATCCACGGTCGGTGCAACATTCTCTTTCGGCAATTCCATGTCTGCCACTGCGACGACCTGCTTGTCTTTGCGTAGTGTATCATCCTTGAGTTTCAACATTGTAATCTTCGATAGGGCAGGCCATTACTTCTTAGGAGATTGCCAAGGACCTTCTTTCTTGATCCATCCTTTTACAAATCCCCATCTCAGTGGCTCGATGCTTCCTTTGCCTTGTTCCTATGTTAAATTTCTAAGTCTCAGTAACAATCTTGATAGTTCGGTGTATCCATGTATTAGAGCTGGTTAACACTTGCAAACGACCATATTGCATTTCTATCTATTGTGTCGTCTTTTCATAAATGGTGATCAAAGTGCCTAGGCGTGCAACAATTTATTTGAAGAACTCCCCATACCAACAGTGAAGAGGGGTTCCTCGGATTTGTACCCAAGCGGGGCGAGCTAGTTTCACCTTTACCAGTTTCCAGAAGCACAAGGAATGCATTCCCATTCTAACCGCCATATTTGAATCATTTAGGAAGCGTATCTATGCCTCTTCCAATTCCAGTTTTAGTAGAACTTCCCCCCTTCTAGTCTTATTGCGGTACTCCCCTCATATCCAGCTTCGCACAGAATTTTTTCCAGTGTCACCAGATGTAGGATCAGGGAAGGTAACCCAACTAGACATCTATGAAGCCAAAGGGTGGCCTTTGGGTCTGGCGTAAAGAAAATGGACTGTAGTTGTTGTGATTTCTAAGTCTCATCGACCTGCTCTCTTGGTTGATTAGCATTCCTGTCCTTGGTATCAGCTCGGCAAATGCTGGCGTCGATGGCATTGCTCGGCGACCTGGCCTTACTAACTTTTATGTGGAAGGAACCTACCCAAATTTCATTTAGTTGGTTCTTTAGCAATGGCCCAACTGATTGTTTTTTAAACCGCACAAAACCAAATCATTTATTGGGGATCAAGTCTTTTTTTGGTAGGTGAACATCGCTAATTTAAGAAAATTCCCACATTTTCTCTTGCTTTGATGATGGAGAAAAGTTCGTAAAGTGAAAAGATATGGAGCCCGAGCATAGTTTTTTTAAGAAACTAGGAAGCGATTTCCTGTGTGGCATCGATGTGTGCCCTATGTTGGCTTATTTAGAAGGAGAATTCTGCTTGTGGTGGCCCTTCTCAGTGATCCATTTAGGGTCGTATTCAGTTGGCGTTGGTTGGATCACCGCATTCGAAGGAGGAAGTAGGAGTGGATCAATATCGAGTGATTGTCGCGGATATGGCTCAGATGTTGAAGCCATTGTTGGAGGCTTTTAGAAAGATGAAACATTTTAGAGAGACAATTCATTTCGCTTTCTTGGTTGCGTGTCATACGTATTGCTCACATGCAACTCTATTTTCACATTTTTGTTTCCCTATCCCATTAAGCTCGCCACATACTCAACTTGATAACACTTGTAAGGAAAATCCCTCATCTTTATTTTGAAGTTGCTTTCATTTCTACGTCTTGATATCTGCCTATGAAAAATATACATCGCCTTATGCCACTTTTACGGTTTATGAGGAAGCTTAAGCGAAAATGATCTGGAACCTAGAGATAAGGTTATGGAATGATTATGTCATAAAATATGATCTTTTATACATTTTCATGAACCAAAATTCAAAAAGGTGGCACATGACTTTTCGGGATGATGAACAATTGTATTCCACTTTGGTTATATCCTCCCCACAAATACTGTGGATGCTTGGTGTACAAGAATAAGTTTTAAGATTCTTGCAGTTTGTTTAAGCTATTTTCCTCTTGCAATTTCATAGTAACCATTAGGGTTTGGTAGTTCCATGGAGCTTGACTGGGTGCTAGACGTAGAAAATAGTTCAGAAAACTTAATTTCATTCAGATACTTAGTCGAGTGCATATGGGAGAGGTTTTTTAGGAGTTAAATGTTTAGTGAGGTTGTTGGTGCAGTCCCTATACTGTTACAAATCATGTTCCTACCCCACTAAACATATCTAACAATATCTCTTATACCTAACACTCCCCCTCAAGTTTGGTAGTTAGATCCCCGATACCCAACTTGTACAACGTATCTTTAAACATCCTTTTTTGACACTACTTTAGTCAGGATATCAGCCAATTTATCTTTAGATTGAACAAACGAAAGACTCAGAATGTTGTCTTCCAGTTTTTCTTTGATAAAGTGATGGTCCACTTCTATGTGTTTTGTTCAATCATGCTGGACCGGATTACTGGAGATGTTTGTGGATGCCTTGTTATCACACCGTAATAGAGTCGGATCCCTGACTGGGAACCAGATCTCCATAGTAAGTTTCCTCATCCAAAGTACTTCAGTCCTCGAGCTACCCCTCTAAATTCAGCTTCAGCATTTGAGAGAGCAACCACTTTCTGTTTCTTGCTTCTCCAAGTTACAAGATTACCTCCAACCATCATAAAGTACCCAACGGTTTTGGTCTACTTGATTCTTGGCTCTGTTAGTATCAGTGCATCCTTGGATATTTATATGCCCAAATTTCTTAAATATAATTCCGTGTCTCGCTGTTCCTTTCAGATATTGAACTATCCTCTGAGCTACTTCCATATGGTCTGTCTGAGGTCGATGCATAAATTGGATGATTACACCTACATAATAGGCTATGTATGGCCTAGTGTCGGAGAGATAGATAAGCTTTCCATCTAACCTCTGATACTGGTCACAGTTTACAAGACTCATTTTCTCATTAAACTGAAGCTTGTGGTTTACAATCATTGGTGTCTCGGTGGGCTTGCAGTCAAGCATTCCTGTTTTAGCCAAAATATCCAGTATGTATTTTTCTGAGAGATAAATATTCCATGGGTCGACCTAAGTACTTCAATCCCATGGAAATATTTATGCCTTCCAAGATCCTTCATTTCAAATTCTTGAAACAGGTTGTTTTGGAGTTGTTTGATTTCATCAGTATCGCTTCCTCTAATAATCATATCATCAACATAAATGATGAAGTACGTTTTTTTTGAGAAACATAGTATGATCTAAATTACGCTGAATATATCTGTATCTTTTCATAGACACTGAAAATCTCTTGAACCAGCATTGAGGTGACTGTTTGAGACCATATAGTGCCTTTTTGAATCGGTAAGTTTCTCCTTTTTTTTAACTCTGAAGCATAACCTGGAGGTGCTTACATGTATACTTCTTCTTTTAAGTTTCCATGTAGGAAAATATTTTTTACATCAAATTGATGGAGAGGCCAGTTTAGATTTGATGCAATAAAGCAAAATACTCTGATTGTATTAATTTTTGCCACTGGTGAGAAAGTCTCGGAGTAGTCTAGGCCATATGTTTGTGTGAAACCTTTAGCCACAATTCTGACCTTATAGTTTTCAACCATTCCATTTGCATTGTGCTTCACAGTGTATATCCAACGGTAGCCTACATGTCTTTGCCCAGGTGGTGGTGTACATTTCTTTCATATTTCATTTTTTTGCAAGGCCCTCATTTCTTCTTGCATGGATTGTCTCCATTCTGATTTTTCGTGGGCCTCAGCTATAGTTCCTGACACTTGCACAGTATACACAGATGCAAAAAAAAACATAGCCTGTTTTGTTAAGCTTCCCCTGGCCAGTTTAGCCATAGGGTATTTGGATGATCTCGAAACATGATCGGGCTCATATCTTTGTGTCGTAATACCCCTGTTTATTCTTGGAGGAAGAACATATGTTCCTCACTCCTCTATATGCTGCTTAATAAAAGGACCAACAGTTGTTACCCCAGGGGACCAAGACAGGAGATCATTGGGTATAGGATCATTGACCGGGAAAGACTTGGCCATGGGTACGACTTGTGTCTCCGTGAGAGGCAACTCGGGGTTTCCTACAGCAAGCTCTTGTGGGACTATATGGATCAGACTTGGCCATAGCAACCAATCAAGTGGATCACCTGGATTCTCCCCCTGACCACGAGGTCGGGAAGGATAATAGAAATCTGACTCAATGAAATTACAGTCTAGAGTTGTATACTGCGACAAGTCGGAGGATGATAACACTTATACCCTTTCTGATGAACCCTATACTCGACAGATATACATTTTAAAAGCACATGGGTCATGTTGGGTACGGTCGTGGCAGGGTATACGGACAAACACAGAAATGCTAAAGACGCGTGGGGGTAAAGTTAGTGGAGTATAGATATTGAGATGTGTGGATAAGGTTGATAGGGGTGTACCAAAGTTGAAAGCCCGAGAGGGTAGCCGGTTAAGAAGACATGTAGCCGAGGCAACAGCCTCAGGCCAGAGACACGAAGGGACTTGATATTCAATCATCAAGGCATGGATAACCTCAAGAATGATACAATTCTTACGTTTAGCCATACCATTTTGTTATGGACTATTTGGACAAGTTGTTTGATGAAGCAGTCCACCCAAAAAAAGGTTTTCATAGTATCATTTACAAACTCGCCCCCATTATTAGAACGAAGGATCTGAATTTTTTTCTGGAATTAGGTGGATATCATATTGTAAAAAATAGAGAAGACCATAGGTACCTCTGACTTTGATTTTAAAAAATAAATCTAGGTCATTCACGAAAAATCATCAATAAACAAAAGAAAGTACCGACAAGAATTATGTCTCGAGAGAGGCACAAGAACCCCACGACGACTCTTTGCAACAATACAGGTCTCACATGAGAACAAATTAATATGTTTATCAAGAGAAGAAAATAATATTTTAAGGTAACCTATGCAAGGATGACTCACGCATTGGTGACATAATCGAATACGTGTATTCGCCGTCCCCAGGCAAGCCCGACGGTTCCATGTTGAGCCATCTCATCCACATAGTACAAGCTTTCCCGTTCACTAACACGCCCAATGATCTTCCCCATCCAAAAGTCTTGTAAGAGACCAAAATTAGAAAACATAAGAGAAACACAATGAAGTTCCTTTGCTATATGACGGATAGAGAGTAATATGCAAGATAACGAAGAAACATGAAGACAGTTAGACAATTTCAAAGTAGGGAAGAGATGGATAGAGCCTGCCTCCTGTATACTGGAAATACCCCCAATTGGCTGTCAGAATATGGTTTTTTGTTGCCCGTGTTAAGTCACGGATATCAATTTAATCATAAGTCATAGTATCAATGGCACCGCAATCAAGGAGCCAATGAGGATTCTTTCGCGAAGAGGACCCCGAGACAGTATAGAAAATCGAATGATAAATAATATCCGAGGTGTCGGGATCGAGCAATTTGAAGCAACCTGTCTTAAAAAACTGCGATTCCCAAAGATGGGGGGCAATCTGTGAAGACACAAAAGTTCTGGGGTGATTCTGCACATTTTGGACTCTTTTAGGACCATTCTACGAATAAGCATAACTCCTGGGATGAATATGCATTGTCTGAAAACCGTCAAGACCATTCTGCGAAGGCCCAGAAGTTTGGGGTAGTTTCTGCGAATTTACAAAAGTGGTGGGGGACGGCTACATAACTGCAAAATCTCCAAGGCAGCGCTGCAAATGACAATTAGACAAGGGACCTGTCTGGAAATTTGGACAAACAGGGTGATGGCAATAGTGTAATATAGGCAAATCTAGGGGTGTATCGGTCATTTCACTAGGAAAAGATGAGGGCAGATCACAAGATACAATTGTTTTACCTACAACATCCCGATGTTGACGCCGAATTCCTGATTTTTGTCCGCTTGTGTCGCTGAGAGAACCGAATTGTTTCTCTGACCCAATCGTGAGGCCACCAAATCCATAAACATCCGGCGGCGGCTGCCCATCGCCGTCAGCTGCTGTCTCCTCCAGATGGCCTATGGCAGCGGCAATAT
>JAOWBN010233396.1:0-12465 GCA_028565015.1 Pinguicula moranensis
AGCGCCGCTTTTACAAGATCATAAGAGGTATTTGATTTGAAAGTTACTTATGGTATTTGATTTGGAAGTTACTTACGAAAATCTGTGCGAGTTTTAGTGATATATGAGGAAAAGGAATTGCAAAAAATCTATTAAATCTTCAACATCAAATGTAATATATAATATCAAATCCATGAGTTTATGATTCAATTTATTTAGCAATATAAATGATGTTTTGAAGACAAATGTGTAGAACAAGAATTATGTTCTATTTCTCTTGATCTCATTCATCGTTGCACATAGGATTTATAGGAATGAAGAAACAGTTTCCTAGTCTACATAGAACTCTAGTAGTGGGTATACTAGATAAGGAATGATTCCAAGTAATAAGGAATCATCCTTTTTACAGTTATAACTTGACCCCACTACTAGATTTATGTTTATCTAAATTAACACTCCCCCTCAAGTTGAATTGCAGGTTCTCCAATTCTCAACTTGTTAAGTACAACATGAAATGCTTGTCGAGGCACAACTTTGGTCAAGATATCAGTTAATTGATCTTTAGACTGTATGAATGGAAGACTCACAGTGCCATCTTCTATATTTTCTTTAATAAAATGACGATCAACTTCCACAGGTTTTGTTCTGTCATGCTGAACTAGATTCTCAGAGATACTAATAACTGCTTTACTATCACACCTTAGTCTGCATGTGTCTTTGACTGGTTCTCCAATGTCTGCAAGCACTTTTTTTAACCATTGTATCTCAGTTACTCCTCGTGCTACACCTCAAAATTCAGCCTCTGTACTTGACAAGGCTACCACTTTTTGTTTCTTACTTTTTCAAGTGACAAGATTTTCACCAACTAGCATAAAATATCCAGCTGTCCACCTTCTATCTACTGGATTTCTTGCCCAGTCTGCATCTGTATAACCCTCTATTTTGAGGTGTCCATGTTTCCTGAATTGAATTCCTTTGCTTGGTGTTCTTTTTAGATATCGAACAATCCGGACTGCAGCTTCCATATGAGCAGCTTGTGGACGAAGCATAAATTGGCTTATTACCCAACGACATAAGAGATATCAGGGCGTGTGTGGGCTAGATATATTGCTTTTCCCACTAAGTGCTGATATCATGTTTGATCAGCTAGTTGAGCTCCTTCAACCATCTGAAGTTTTTGATTTGTCACTACCGGTATGTCTACTGGTTTGCAATCTAACAATCATGTTTCAACCAATAGATCCAGTACATATTTTCGTTGTGAAATAAAGATTCATTGTTCTGTTCTTTGAACCTCTATTCCCAAGAAGTATTTTAGTGTACCAGATCTTTCATCTCAAATTCACTGAACAAATTTTTTCGGAGTTCTTAAATTTCTTCAGTATCACTCCCTGTGATAACCATATCTTCTACATAAATAATAATGCACGTGATAAGGTTACCTCTTCTTTTTATAAATAATGTATGATCGTCGTTGCTTTGCGTATATCCATACTTCTTCATAGCAAGAGTAAAACGGCCAAACCACGCCCGTGGTGACTGTTTCAATCCATAAAGTGCCTTTCTGAGACGACATACTTCATTTGGTTTAAGATCAACTAAATAACCAGGTAGTGCTTCCATATAAACTTCTTCTTTCAAATCACCATGCAGGAATGCATTTTTTTTACATCAAACTAATATAAGGGCCAGTCTCGGTTTGTTGCAACAGAGAACAAGACTCGAATTGTATCAATTTTAGCCACTGGAGAGAATGTCTCAGAATAATCAATGTCATACGTTTTAGTATATCCTTTTGCAACAAGTCATGCTTTATATCTCTCAATAGATCCATCAGATCTCCATTTGATCGCATACACCCATCAACATCCCACTGGACGTTTGCCCTCAGGTAGTTGGCATATGTCCCAAGTATGATTATTAGCCAAAGCATCAATTTCATTTTTCATAGCTTGTCTCCACCTGTCATCCTGCATAGCTTCCTGAACATTTTTTTGCAGTTTTTCTAAATATAAGGCGGTAGAAAATACTTAACCAAATATTTACTTACTCCCCCTGACGAGATTATCCATAGGATACTTAGATTATCGTGATATATCTTCTAGTTCATACAGATGTGTAGGTATCCCACGAGTACTTCTCAATGGGAAAATACGTCTCTCCGGTATAGATGTTTGTGTAATATCTACATTCAAATTAGTTGTAGGAGAAATATCTGTAGAATGCTCAGTAAGAGTACTAACCTCCGGAATATCAGTCAGGTCGGGCGAGATTGGGTTGGCCAGTGGAGATGATGGTGTGGCCTGTACTATGTCAGGAGCGATATGAAGAGTAGTCTCTGGCCCTGGATCAACCGGACTGATTAGCCAACTTAGTGGATCCACCACACATGGCGGAGTGCCTCTGGGTCATTGGGTTGGCTAAAGTAATACTCGGTCTCAAGAAATTCACAATTCATTGTAATAAATAATTGACAAGATTTAGGATCATAACATTGATACCCCTTCTGTTGTAGTGCATAACCAAGAAAGAAACATTTGACTGCACAAGCAGATAATTTAGTACGGTCAACCTTGGGTATGTGAACATAGACTGAACAACCAAACACCCGAGGATGGAGAGTGAGAGGAGGAGATAGTGAGACCAAAGAAGTCAGGGTCTGTAACGGGGTTAAGTCCAAGATCTGGTGAACTGAAGAATTAAATAATTATGTGAGACATAATTGGCAAATTTGGCGGACGAAAATTAAATTGGATTCTGGTGAGACTACCCAATTCAATTGTAATTTAATTGGATTTAATGAGATTAAATTTATATAATTATTTGCAATTGGGCCCGAATTAAATTTGAGCCCATATGATTAAATGGACGCAATTGGGTTTCGAGCCCAATTGAGACTTGAATGAAATTTAAGTCTATTGGGCCCAAAAGCACAATTTCCATATGAGATATGCATCTCATATCGTCGAACACTTCATCATTTTCGACTTCATCTCTCTCCATTCGTGACCGACGATTTTTTTGTCATTTTCATCTTCAATGATGTCGAGACCGAGAGATGGTTGAGATCCAACAATTCTGGATCTTGTTCTCTTCATCGTCGATATAAAGAGAGATGAAACGAAAGGATTGTGTGTGTGTGTTCTTCTCGTCCAATTTTGGAGAGGAAAAATCGACCAAAACTTTTCTTCACCGGGGAGTGCTCGTGGTATTGGGATTCCTCCTTTGGGACCTCCGTGTTCCGTTCGATTGTTCACGGGTTTTGTTCGGATTTTCCAAATTCTGGCGGGTTCACTAACTCCGGCGAGATTAGAGGTACGTATGGCTCACTCTAACATCCTATTACACGTATTAACATGTTTATGAGCTCAATTTCATGTTTAATTTGAAATTGGAAATTTTTTAAATTATGTGAAATTGAGCCCTAGATCCTACATAACATATTATAATTTGCACTAGATATCAGGAACAAATAAGTACAAAATAGTTTGGATTTGTCAACATTGGCAGGACGGGTGGAAGTTTTCAAAGGGAATTTTCCACGATCATCTTTTCCCCCGTGAACCACAAGGCCGCTACCCAATGATGTCTCGGAATTTGATGATTTGGAGGCGCTGAAAATTCCACTCTGTGTTGCTTCTCAACCGATGGTTAAGTATGCAGCTTCAACTGAGGGAAGTGGCGTGGTTTTCAGGATGTCCCGACGAATTCCATCAAAATTATCACTGATCACGGACAAAAATTGGTACAAACTTGTTTCCTGTTTAAGTCGATCAAATGTTGCTATATATGTTGCTGTTGTCATGGGATTCGGTTGGCGCCGATCAATTTCCTTCCAAATCCTCTAGAAAGTGCTGAATAGGTGCTCCAGGGAATCGGCCCCCTGTTTTTGTTGGCTTGCACAAACGGTAAGATCATAAATTTGGAGGGGATCACCCCCACCCCCGAATGTTGTTAATAGTACGGTCCACAAGTCATACGCCGACGGGTATTCAACGTAATTGTGAGAAATATCCGTAGATATATTGTTGATAATCCAGGTGCAAATGTTGAGGTCGGACTGCTCCCATTGAGGATAGGCAATATCTTTTTCAGAGGGGGGTCGTGGTTTGCCAGTGATATGACAAAGACAACCTCGGCCCCCAATCGCCATCCGCATAAGTCTAGCCCAAATCCCACAATTCTCCTCTATCAATTTTATTGATAACTCGATTGGTTGACTAATATGTGATGGTTGTAGCTGTTTCATCAGATTTGCAAAATGTTCAGGAAGGTCCCCAGAGGTTTTCGCCGGGATTTACCGCCACTGGTTGCTGGTGAGTCCCTGGTGGTGACACCTCACGGTCGTGTGAGTCTGAATCACGGGGATCAGAGAGACGACCCTCATTGTTTTTCGTGTTACTCATCAGATTGAGGAAGGTTAGTGGAACCCCTGGTAAATGATGATTTGTGATGATCGAATCTCAAGATCGATCACACCGCTCTGATACCATGTTTTGAAGACAAATTTGTAGAACAAGAATTATGTTCTATTTCTCTTGATCTCATTCATCGTTGTACATAGGATTCATAGGAATGAAGAAACAGTTTCCTAGTCTAGATAGAACTCTAGTAGTAGGTATACTAGATAAGGGATGATTCCGAGTAATAAGGACTTTTTACAGTTATGACTTGACCCCACTCCCTAAAAATTTTTGTTCTAAGGTATTCAGTTTGTAGTTCACAACTATATTTATAGACTTCAATGTCCTTGGATCTAACCGATGTGGGACAACACACCATCAAGTTCAATCAGTATAATATAACATGTATTGGGGTTGAAAAAGTATAATGTTGTGCAGCGAAACTGTATCCGAATTGTCTTCGAGTCTTGCAAGGAATTTCTCCATATAGAGCTGCTGGTTTATAGTTTTGAGAAAGCAATGAATTGCGGGAGAATTATGGATTAGGTGACTGACAAATATGTAGATACTATGCCACAAATAAAAATCAAGGTTGAACAGGAAGACCGAGTAGCCGAGTAGGTCATTCAGGTTATTTAAGTCTCATACCATTTCTAGGGTACAAAAGTTATATATCTTACCTTAGTTTGGTGAAACTGCTGAATTGAATGAAATATAATAAAACCTTACAGTCAAATGCTAAGGATCCTGAGGTTGCTAGTGAGAATGACAGAATAACAAATTTTCCTTGTATCTCAGGCTTCCAAACATTGTAGTATTTCTTCTCCGCAGTTTAGTAATGGTGAAGAATCACTCTTGTTAATTTGGATACGAAGGTTGTGGATAGGAGTTGGATTATTTCAATATCTGATTCTCCCAGTAGACAATAGACATCCTAAGAATGTACCTGAGAATCCTGACATCAATAATGTTGAGTATGGTAATATCTTTCCTGTTAAAGAAGGTTTGTCCCATAGGAGATATAAAGATGACGTAACCAGTGGTGCTGCCAATGTGGGGGATACCAGCATAATATCGAATATTCTGTCTGTTGAAAATTAAACTTGCAAACTTACAAAATTACTAAAATTAAGTGGCAAACAATTTGGGCTATTTTCGAACAACTCTTTGAGTAAGGCTTTGTACTAAATAAGCCATTTGGGCCTGACTCGCCTTTTTTTCTAAGCCTGAATATTTTTTATACTTGTATGAAAATGGGCCTCGAGATGTAAAGCCCAATCAGCGTCCGAAAATTTACGATCCGTTGATCCTTCTTCATCCAATGGTTGGAGTTAAGTTGGCACGGATCCAGACTACTCTCCTCAGGATCAATCTGAACCGTTAACAACAAACACATATCCAACGGCTTACAGGAGTTTGAACCTTGAGCAGTGATCCAGCCATCCAAATCTGAACTTATCCAACGGTTCGTTGCCCTCTTCTCGACATGTGAAATAGATCTCGGCCATTCAAATCACGAAATCCAACGGTCAAGTTCAAAGTTCATTTCTCGAGCAGTGTGCACAATCGTGACTGTTCGCTGCTGTCCGATCAAACGGATACTATTAAAAGGCATATTCTCGAACAGAGCAACACATCTCAGCCACTCAATTCATTACGAGATCCAACGGTGGAACGCAAGTCTCGCAAAATAAATGTCCAGATGAAGATCCTACCGTCCATTCTCCAACCTCATCTAACGGCCACAAATCAGTCCACTTTGATTACAAGTAGAAACAAAATTAGCCGTTGGATCATCTATTTTGAACGGTTAAAATTAATACCAGAAAAATATAAATACTTAAAACACACAGAAAACACCAACAAAAATTCATTCTTCAACAATTTTATTTCAATTCTTGAATTCTCTCAAACTTCAAACTCACTTTTCTCTACTCAACTCCACCAAGTTTCATACGAAACTTAGTAGATTTCTCTACTAAGTCCACCGAAACTTCTTCAATCAAACTCATTGGATCTTGATTGTGTCTATTTTGTTTTTCAAAATCGTTTATCAAATCTTGTTCAAACCGGTCTTCAAATCTGCATTTTTCATACATACTCTAAATAGGGACAGTCTTGGATTTTGAGCTTATACTTGCAGATCTACTACTATATCCTTTTACGATTTAGTAGATTATCGTTGATTGTACGAGTTAGGGCAACTATTTTGCCCAAAATTTCAATATCGCATTATATTACTCGTGATATTCGCCGAGGACATTCATTAATTTGAATAAAGGCTACCAATTTTGGAGCTCAACGTGGAATAAGGAGATTATACATCTCCCGAGCCTGTAGCATTATATCTTGTCCCTTTACTTTCTGTTATTTACATTTTGCACCTTAATTTTATGTAATCCTATTAAATAAGTGTATAACTTACAAGATCCGGCATCCCGAATCCTAACACTGTCAATGGAATTTGGCCCATGGGATGAGTCACCACTAACTTCACCTCAGCAGCTTTCTAAATTGTTGTGTGAAACTGATGAACAAAAAGGCCCTATTGGAGTGCCAGGTTCACTTAAAATTCATAGTGCTAATCAGTCAAGATTTTCATTTGCTAGGTAGAAGGAAAATATCGACCAAGCATTCGGTTTTGAAAATTCTAATGATCACAAACTTCAAAACATCCTCGAGAGTCACCTTTTAGTCACACATTTTCTGACAGCAAAGCGTCTTTTGAGAAGCTTCTGGGCCCTGATGGTTTCCTTTTCTCAGTAATGTAGACTTGGGGATTTCTACTGCTCGTCATTTTATGTCCGGTGGTAGATCTTCTTGTGAGTGATTCATCTCTTGGAAAAAAGATCTGTGCTTGCTGATTCACGTGGATTGTTGATTATGGACTGTTTCATGGACTACATCTTTTAGGTTTCTGTTGATCATATCATAAAGAAAGATTTCGTTGAAAAAACTGATCATAGCGACTTTTTGCACTAAAAAATTATATTGCAGCATCTATTTTTATTTTAACTTGGAGTCCAAGTGTTTTTGCATAAAAACATGTCCAATAGACTTTTCTGTATGTTCATCTTACATCATTGATTGCGGATCTGAGTTTCTGTGGATATCTTATAGTGAAAATTTGGTCTGGTTTTTCGTGGTCATATTGTGAGCTGAGTACAGCTAATTAAGCCTATCTATAATCATTAAAACATATCTCACCATAAAAATTAAGGCTTGGGTATCACTTATAAGTTCCATTTTAGGCTTTCTTTATACTAAGATCAATCAAGGGTTTGATCTATAAAATTTACTGAGCTTTCCATTTGTGTGCAAACCAACAGAAATAAAATATTTGCTGTTGTTTTTATGAAGCAAGGGCTGGTGTGTTGTCTTCTTTGTATATTTTTCGCTTAGCAGAGTAAAAGGCCATTTACCCTATTATATTATATCAATTAGTTAACTTACTCACATGTACTTTCAAAAGAGCTACTTTACCCCCACGTAGTTTCAAAAAGAAGCCTACTGCCCCCGAGTATTCTTCACGCGCGATTCTGCGACTGGGAAAATTTTATTATATGGAAAAGTCTATTTTACCCTTACCTTTTTCGAAAGTACAAGGTAGTAAAGTAGTTTTTGACTGTACAGGGGGTAAAGTAACTCTTTTGAAAGTACACGTGAGTAAGTTAACTAATAGGTATAGTACAGGGGGGTGAATGGTCTTTTACTCGAGAAACAAGCATAATTGTCTTTACCTTTTTCCTTATTACAAAAATTGTGATCAAAGAATTCTCAATTCTATGATGCCAATCAAGATATCCAAACTAACTTACAACCCTCAAAATTTAATTTCACGTGAGTACCAGTACGGCAATATGGGTAATTTTCATGATCCTCAGTCGACAACAAATCCAAGAGTACGAAATAAATGGAAACAAACTTAGTTTTATCATTTATGAAAACTACATAATCCCAAATGAAAAGTTGAAAGAATTGCTTTCACATTCGTACAACCAAAAATATGGATGTTCAATCCATATCAAACTTGAATAATTTCCAACGCAGCTAGCAGTAAAACTAAAGAACTTTCTAAAGTCTATTTTACCCTTACCTTTTTTGAAAGTATATAAAAAAAATTCTAAAATTAAAAACAAAACTTCATCTTCGACGATGGATGTAACCCTTCCTTTCTTGCCGCACAGATTCGTTCCTCGAGTTGTGGGAAGACTTTCTCTTACAAAAGGAATAAGACAAGGCCCAAGGTAGAGAAGTTGGAGAAGCCTGCCAGGTTTCTTGGGGGGTTTTTCACATGTAGGTTCCTCCACCGAAAGCATCTTCTTCATTCGTTTAAGTGCTATTGTTTCTTGCCGCAATTCTGAATGTAACCCTTCCTTCCTTACCGCACGGCCAAAATATCACCAATTTACCAGTCAACCAAAGTTACCCATCGATTTTAAGATAATATTTGACCAAAATATCGAAATATTCATTTTGCCTTGTGAGTTTGAAAAATGTCATATCTTTACATGTCTTCCTTAAAAATGTCATATCGGAATATTCATTTCACCTTAAAATATGCCGAACTTGCTATTTCTTCTTCTTGAAGAATGCATGTTTAATCCTCAATTTCAGTTTGATGATTATATAGTTGTCATGAATGATAAAACTAAGTTTGTTTTCCATTTATTTCGTACTCTTGGATTTGTTGTTGACTGGGGATCATGTAAATTGCCCGTATTGTCGTATTGGTCCTCGCGTGAAATTAAACTTTGAGGGTTGTAAGTTAGTATGGATATCTTGATTGGGATCATAGAATTGAGAATTATTTGATCACAATTTTTGTAGTAAGAAAATACGTAAAAACAATTGTGTTTGTTTCTCGAGTAAAAAGTCATTCACCCCATGTACTATACCTATTAGTTAACTTACTCTCATGTACTTTCAAAAGAGCTATTTTACCCCATGTACATTCAAAAAACTATTTTACCCCCTTGTACTTTCGAAAAAAGTAAGGGTAAAATAGATTTTTCCATATAATAAAATTTTCCCAGTCGCACAATCTCGCGTGAAGAACACTCGGGGGTAGTGGGCTTCTTTTTTAAAGTACAGGGGGGTAAAGTAGCTATTTTGAAAGTACATGGAGTAAGTTAACTAATAGGTATAGTACAGGGGGTAAATGGCCTTTTACTCGAAACTAGATTTTGAAAACTAGAACGAACCTCTAGTATTAGATGGGCCGACTAAATAAACCATTGGGCTATTCATTGGGCTAAAGAACGCATGCGCTTTTCATATCATTTGTTGGTTTGGGTATTTTGGATATCCAAATTTAAAAATCAAAATATAAATTAAATTTTCGTTATAGTTTCAATTTTGAAACTCAAACTCCATTTAGTTTTTGATTATCCAAATTATAAACAAAAATATTTTTAGGCTCATTAATTATAATTTAGCCCATAGATTTTTAATCTATAAATAAACTTGACTTATAAAAATACTTTTTTCCCAAAATTACACTTGCAAACATTATACTTGATTTTATTAAATTTTGTTAATACAATGAATTGCAAAACTAGTATATTGTAAAATGCTCATACTATTATGGAATGAATATTATCCACCTATATTATAAAACCTCATGCAAAAATATATGAGGTATCACTACCTAAGAGCTTCCTATGCTAGATGTTAAGCATGCAAAGAAAGACAATACAAGTGTTAGAGAAGATGCATGCAAGATGACAAATGGCTTTGGCAAGGCAACAAATGGCAAGAGAGAATTGGCAAATGTCCATAGCCCAATTCTATAAATAGTGATCTTTCATGGGATGAAGAATACACCAAAACATTGAGAGAAAATTGTAGAAAGATCAAGTGTAGAATTATTATTTAGGGAAGAAAAGTAATCTCCCGGATATTTATTATCCTTTGTAATCATCATATTGTTATCATCGATTTCACAATAGGTTATCAGCACGATTCTACTGCCGAGCTACAAGCAGGAGGTAAAATTATTCAATTAGCGTTATAATGTCTAATCTTTCCAAACTTGAGTTTGTTGCTCTTGACATCTCCGGGAAAAATTACTTGTCATGAATTCTTGATACAGAAATTCATCTAGATGCTATGGGTCTCGGAGACACCATAAAAGATTCAAATAAAGAATCTTAACTCTTAACAAGATAAGGCAAAATCCATGATATTTATTCGTCATCATATTGATGAGAGACTCAAAGCAGAATACCTCACTATAAAATATCCTGCAAATCTTTGGAACAATATAAAAGAAATGTATGATCACCTAGAAAACGGTAATACTCCAAAAATCTTGTTATGATTGATTGCATTTACACTTACAAGATTTTAAATCTGTAAGCGAATACAATTCTGACATGTTCAAAATCAGTTTTCAACTGAAGTTATGTGGTGAAAAGATTACCATGAGGACATGTTATAGAAAATATTTTCTACTTTTCATGCCACTAATATGCTCCTGCAGCAGCAATACCGTGAAAAATGTTTTAAGAAGTACTACGAACTAATTTCGTGTTTTTTTTTGTGGCTGAACAAAATAACAAATTGCTGATGAAAAATCATCAACCACGCCCTAGTGGTTCTGCTCCATTCCCAGAAGTGAATGCGAGTACATATAACCAAGGCCCTCGCCATGGTCGTGGGCATGGAAATTAGAGAAATCATCATTACTCGCACCACAATAATCCCAATTATACAAATAACCACCAGAAGTGAGAGAAAAATAAAAATCTTCAAGTTAGAAACAAAAGATCCCAGGGCAACAAGAATGTAGAAAATATTAGCCATCGATGTGGGATAAACAATCATTGGGCTCGTACCTGCCGTACACCAAAGCACCTTGTAGAGCTTTATCAAATTTCAAAAGCTAAAGGAAAGAATGTGGAAACAAACTTTGTTCAAACTTCAATACCGAATATAGAGATGAATCTTGGTCAAGATGATTTCCTCCATGGCAAATTTGATGTAACACATTTAGATGTTGCTGATTTTCTTGTCCACCCTGATCCTATGAATAATAGCGAAAATACCTAAGTTTTTGTATTTTATTTAGTTCTCACTGTTATGCTTTATTTATTTTGTAATCGTTACTTTACTATAAGTTTGATTTCGTTAATTATTTCTTATTCATAGTTATTTATTGAAGATAATTATGGGTCTATCTAAATCAAATGAGGAAGATGCATGTCTCGCAAACAGTACAATAACACACAACATACTCAATAATAAAAAATATTTTATTTTTCTATCTACAAGAGAAGAGTATGTTAATATAATATCTGGTAGTGTAAAATTAATTAAAGGCTCCGGAAGAGCACAAATTGTACTACCACAAGGGACAATGGGACATACATCACAATTGGTGATGCTTTATTCTCCTCTAAGTCTCAACAAAATTCATTGAGTTTAAAAGATATTCGCCGAAATAGATATCATATCGAAATTATGAACGAGAAAGATGAAGAATACTTATGCATTACATCAATTATTTTGGGTAACAAATGCATCTTAGAAAGATTACCCGTAATATCCTAGGGATTGTATAACACAACAATAAGAATGGTTGGGGCTTATAGTATTGAATGTCTAAAGAAGACTAAAACTTTCAGAGTTTGGCATGGCTGGTTGGGCCATTCCGAATCATTTATGATGCAAAAAATTATAGAATTCACATGGTAATTCAATGAAAAAACAGAAGATTTTTCAAACCAGTGAATATCATGCGTTGCTTGCTCTCAAGGCAAACTTATTATAAGGCATTCATTAAACAAAGTTGGGTATGAGAATCCTACAATTTTTTAAAGAATTCAGGGAGACATGTGTGGGCTTATACACCCATCGTGCAGATTATTTAGATATTTTATGGTTCTAATTGATGCATCAATTAGATGGTCGCACGTGTACTTATTATCTATTCACAATTTAGCTTTTGCAAGATTACTTGCACAAACAATTCGTTTGCGAGCTCATTTTCATAATTTTTCAATAAAAAAAATTCGCCTAGATAATGCTGCTGAATTTTCATCACAAGTCTTCAATAATTATTGTATGTCAATTGGGATAA
>JAOWBN010233407.1:0-12464 GCA_028565015.1 Pinguicula moranensis
TTCACAAAACGGCGGTAGAAACTAGCAAGACCATGGAAGCTCCTCACTTGGCTCACGGTGGTCGGGCTTGGCCATTCTTTGATAGCCCGAACCTTCTCCTCATTAACCTCGATTTCCTGTGCCCCTACAATGAAACCAAGAAACATGACTTTGTCCGTGCAAAAGGTGCACTTCTTGAAGTTAGCATAAAGTTTCTCGGTTCTCAAAACCACAAGTACTTCCTTAATGTGCTCGAGGTGCTCGTGTAGTGCCTTACTGTAAATTAGAATATCATCAAAACAGACTACTACAAATTTTCCTAGGAAAGCATGCAAGACATGGTTCGTTAATCTCATGAATGTACTAGGAACATTCGACAAGCCAAATGGCATGACTAGCCATTCATATAGACCATACTTGGTCTTGAATGCATCTTTATATTCGTCTCCCGCTTCATCATAATTTGATGATACCCACTTTTTAGATCAATTTTTGAAAACATGCAAGCACCATGCAATTCATCTAACATGTCATCAAGTCTAGGAATCAGGTGTTTGTATTTTACCGTGATATTGTTGATAGCACGGAAATCAGTGCACATCCGCCATGACCCATCCTTCTTTAGTACCAAAAGTGTGGGCACGACACATGGACTAAGGCTTTCTTGTACTTGCCCCTTGGCCATCAACTCCTTCACCTGCGCTCGATCTCCTTGGTCTCCTCCGCGTTGCTTCTACAGGCCACCTTTTTCGGAAGTATAGCACCGGGAACTAGGTCAATCTGATGTTCTATTCCTCGCACTGGTTGTAATCCTGCGGGTATCTCCTCCGAGAAGACATCCTGAAGTTCCTGAGAAGGAAATTGAAAGCTGCTCGGCAAGGATCCGACACTTATATTAGTAGTAAGGGCTTCTTTGTAGTGAAACACCAAAAAAGCTCGTTGGGCAACTACGAACTCTTTTAGCTCACTCTTGAATGTTACTAAACTCTCCATCTTTTTCTTTCCTCTCGATTCTTTTGACTCTTTCTTTTTACTCTTCTTCTCATTTTTTTCTCTCTCTTTTCTTTTGAGCTCTTTATTTCTCTATTTTCTTTTGAACTCTCTATTTCTTTCCTTTTTCCCTCGGACTCTTTCTTTTTTCTTTTTCACTTGATCATCATAAACTTAACTAGGGATAAGGGGTACAAGTGCAATTGTTTTTCCTTGATAGGTAAAGGTATACCTATCGGTTCAGCCGTCGTGCATGGTCTTCAAATCAAATTGATAGGGCTTCCCAAATAGAACATGGCATGCATCCATCGGAACTAAGTTGTATAGGATGTTATCTTCATACTTCTCGATGGTGATAGGAAGCAGGACTTGGGGTGCTTGGTGGTTTCCACTTGTACCTCTTCGCAATCGTTCAACTACTGTAATCTGTACGGCTTGGGGTGCTTGGTAGTTTCCAAACCGGGCTTCTCAAACATGTATGTACTGGCAATGTTGGCACAACTCCACCCCATCAATGATGATACTACATAGTTTTCCTAGCACATGACACCGCGAGTGGAATAGATTCTCTCGCCTTTTATCCTCATCTATGGCCTGTGTGCTAAGAACTCGACGGGCTACCAAAAGATCTCCCTCAGTTGCATCTTGATCCTCTACTCAGTTAGCACCATCATCCTCAGACCCCTCCTCCAACACCTCCTCGGTCTCATACCCACTTTGTGCATTTAACACCATGGTTCGTTTGTTGGAGCATTGACTCGCAATGTGGCCCACTCCTTGGCACCTGAAACATTTGATGTCACGGTTTCTAGAAATAGAAGGAGTGCTAGATGTACCTATGTGAGTAACAGCCTTTGGCTTAGAAGCTTTGGGTTTGGAACTCTCGTCTTTCATCTTATCTCCCTTGGATGTGCTCGTCCTCCATGAACTAGACGTAAAGGTCGGGGTACTCCTTCGGGTGCTCCTTCATTTTAGATGGTCCTCCACCTTGATCGCCTGATAAAGCATATCATGTACCTCCACATAATGCTGAAGTTCGATCACATCTACGTTCTCCTTGTTGAGGCCGTGAAGAAACCTAGCCATGGTCGCTTCCCGATTTTCTTCAACATTTGCACGAATTATGGCGATTTCCATTTCCTTGTAGTACTCCTCCACGATCTTTGTTCCTTGCCTCAATCCCTGCAATTTTTTGGAAAAAACTACGGAAATAATGGTTAGGCACGAATTGCCTTCCCATCAATGCCTTCATCTCCGCCCATGTCTCAACTGTGGCCTATCCATACCTCCTACGAGAAGTGATTTCCTAGTCCCACCATATGATGGCATACTCGATGAACTCAATGGTGGCCACCTTCACTTTTTGGTGCTCAATATAGTAATGGCATCCGAACACTATCTCCACTTTGGTCTCCCACTCAAGGTATACCTCTGGATCCATTTTTCCTAGAAATGCGGGCATCTTTACCTTGACATTGCCAAGGTCATGGTATCGGTTCTGTCGTGGTGGTTCATGTCTCAGTTCTCGGTGTGGGTTACCAACACCTTCTCGGTCTCCTCGAACTCATGGCTTGTAGAACCCTACTTCTTCATTGGGCCACTCCTCATCAAAGTATTGTTTCCTTGGTTCCCATCGTGGATGACCAATACCCCGTGGCTCATGGAACTCCTATTCCTCATCGAGCCACTCCTCATCACCATCATTAACCTGATTTGGGACAGCTTGGGGTTGGCCACGAGGTATCCATGCCTCCAACCGCCCCACTTGCTCCTGGGTGGCTGAACCACCTCCATCAACCGTGCCATCGATACTCTCAATGCCTCCATCACAAAGCCCTAGTCCAACGATTGGGCCTCATTCTCCACATCCTTCGGCCTGTTACGAGTAGCCATTGTAGCTGCACGAGAAATTTAGTTAGTAAAAAGGTTTCCTTTCCGCTCGCTCACGTGTTTCTCTCAATAAGATCTCAACCCTCATGTATGATCAAGTTTTTGGCTTTTCTTTCGCTCTAATGATCTCACCCCTTTCGTCTTTTTCCACTCTTGTTCTCTTTCGTACCCACGCTCGACTCTTCAACTCAATCCTTCTTTACCAAATCCGTTCGTCGATTCACAAGAATTGGAGCTTGTGATAGAATGGTTAGGGTCCCTTGAGTCATACATAGGTAAGTAAGAAAATGTGAAGGAAAGAAATAAAAAAATAATTCAAAAGATCCAAGAGCTCTCTTGCTGATTTGCCTTTTTTTTTGATATTTTGGCTTGATCTCTTAGCTGTTTTTCTTGACCAAATAAATAAATCATTTTTTTTTGAACGAAATCAGCAAGGTTTACAACTAACGAAAATGTAAGATAAATCAACTATGAGTGATGTTAACCCCACGGCTATAGGGAGCCAGAAAAGAACACCAACACGAGTAGCCCATGTTTGCTCAATCCTGAGCTCTGATATCAAATGATGTGAACCTTCCCACCAAATATGACTACCAACACCAATATTGGGGATTCAAAAAAAAATTGGGGGTTCAACAAAATGGATCGAAGTTATCAAACTTATCGAGTATTTGACCATTCACCTATAAAGAGGTGAGAACCAACATACGTGTTTGTAAAACAAGATCGTCATTCAAGGAATCCTATTGAAAACTAGTTTCAATCAAACTCTAGGAAGATAAGATCTTATAAAATAACCGACCAAGTAAGAAATAGATATGTCAAAGAGTTTTGCAAAATCTTGAATGAGAACAAAGTCTAACAATATTCATAAACTAAATAAAACTAAGATGGTTCAACTACTAGACATGCCTTATATATGCTACAATTCGAAAACTCCACTAATGGACTATTTATATTGTGTTGACCAAAATATAACTCTCCAAACAACCTTCAAAGTCTTGGATTTGGTTTGTGTGATTTTGTTGCATGTATGATCGTGCCTTGCCATGTGATTGGAGGGTCTTCTTCTCGATTTTCAATTCCAATTCCAATTCCTTGACCCTGAATGAGGTAAATGACGTGAAGAGGTGGAAGCCTTTTGCGGAGCCACACGTTTTCATTACTCCTCATGCCATTTCACGTGTTTGTATAATCTCCTTTTCATGATGAATTTTGCATGTCAACTTTCATTCCCATGCCACCCTCACGTGCCCCTTGTACCACTCTTGCATGGGCTTGATTTTGCATGACATTTAATGGACCCTTCACCAAATATTTTCTCCTTCGTGAAGGCTTTCAAGATGGGCTCCTTTAATTAGATCAATATGTACAAAAATTGGGCAAGCATAAATCCCTACATCAAGCCTTCTAACTCTACTAAATTAAACTAGTCCTAACCCACTAAAACAATCTATATAACCCTAAACAACTCACTCTCACAAACACAATTACCACTCACTCCCAAACCATAGATCTAGAAAAATCCCGAAGTTAGGGCAAAAACGTCTGATGCTGCCCACTCAAAAATTCAATTTTCGTCCATCATTCGTCGATCGATTGTTCGGAATGTACATTCTTTTGAAAGTTTTGGGGTAAGTTTAGCTTTCCCTACACCGTTTAAAGTTTCATTCTTTAGAGGGATTGAGAGTTTGGGTTGAGAAATGGCACCAAGAAATGCTAGAGTCATGCAAGTTTTGCCTCAAGGGAAGTTTGCGGGAAGTCAGACACAAGAGTTTTATGATTCGACCATGGAGGTGTAGGATTCACGGCTCGATTTCAAAATTTTTCGAACATTTTCAAGTTCGAACCACAAACGAAATTAGACCAATCATGCGTTTAATTCGTGTTCTAAGACAAGGTATAGCTTACTAACCTTGAGATTCAGCTGGAGATTCGAAGAACCTGTACAATCCGATCCAAGAACCGTGAATCACAGAGTTCCCAACGGAGGAAACCTCAACAAGAAGCACGCCCTGACAAACAGAAGACGACATCTTGAACACGGAGACTCGATTCCGACGACCACAATGTCGGATGTCACGGCAAAGAGCTCAATTCGGTCGTGAAGTTTTCGACGAGAAGAAAACGGAAATCACTCTTCTTTTCTCTACCTACTAGATACGAGAATTTGTATCTCTCATTTGGGCTCAAAGCCCAAATGGAATTTAAAATCATTGGGCTCGAGTATAACTCGACCCCAATTGCAAATAATGACTTGGGCTCAATCTCATTGAGCCTAATTACATTAAAATGCAATCGAATTGGGTAGTCCCATCAAAATCCAATTTATTCTCGTCCGTGAAACCCGTCAATTATGTCTCACATAATTAATTTTAAATCTCTTCCGTTCGCCAGATGGAGCGACCCACTAGGATCCATATCTAAATCTGTAATAAATTAAACTCATTAATTTATAAATCATAAGCGCCATCTAGCAATGCATTATGATCCGATTTAACATAGATACATCGTGATCCTTTAATATCGCTTAGTATTAATTCTTTCGTCACTTAATATCTAATAATTAATGTCAAGCGTAGGAATGTGTCATTCTAGACCATTAATTACTTTCTTGATATTTCAGTATATAAATGCTAATATGTGCCTATCCCGTAATCACAAATGTATGCATAACAATTATTACTGCATCAAAGGGCCCAGGGATATTAATAATCTCATCCAAGATGAGATAGACAAAAGTATCATCTTAATATTTCATACCCTCCAGCATGAATCGTGCATATTCGGAAAACTTACCTTTATAATCCTTCGGTCAAGAGAGGCATTTCATAACCTCACGTATTACACATTCATCACACAAAATTATGAATATCTCAGATAACTGAATTAATACTATATGACTTTGCTGATGACACAAAACACAATCCATCTAGCAAGTCCATATAGGTCGAGTCCAATACTCATGTACCCCGTACACTCATATTTCATGTGATTAAATAGATATCACGTATCAATGATCTGTAAAACATGATCATGCATTAATCCACATGCTAGTCAATATAGTCATGTAGTTGTTCCATTGCGAATGACTTTAAAACTATGGACTAATTTAGAGTCTTGGTTAAATTATGGAGTTTCAAAATTCGAGTCCTCAACCCAAATGATCCATAATGTATATACAAAACTCAAGGAACAAAATGATTTTCATCATTCAGTATACATGAAACTAACAAGAGCACCATGATCTAGGTCACTAACTAACAATCTCCCACTTGAACTAGAGCCAATCAGGTACCATGTACCAAGCCGTGTCAGTTCATATACAAAGCACATCAGCTCGAAAGCCAATTTCTCGTATATCATAACACCAACACGACTCTCATGTTGCGCCAGATGAAATGGTTATGTCGGTGGATCAGCTGTGTTGCTGTCCGGACCTACTTTACACATTTTGATGTCTTTGAATTCAACAAACTTTCGAATAATGTGATACTTGCGTTTGATGTACATAATGTGCTTGTTGGATCTATAATCCTTCGCATTTGCAATTGCTCCGGTGTTGTCACAATAAAGCTCCATCGCATCAGCAATGCTAGGAACAACACCAAGCTCATCAATGAACTCTCATATCTATATCCCCATTTTGTCTGCCTCGCAGGCAGATATGTATTCTTCTTCAACAGTGGAATCAGTTGTACAATCCTGTTTGGAACTCTTTCAACAGACGGCACCACCGTTAAGCATATATACGTAACCTGTATGAGATTTTGAGTCATCCCCGTCGGTATGGCAGCTGGCATCACAGTACCCCGTACATGTGAGATGCTCCTCACCACCATAGACCAAAATCAAATCCTTAGTCCTTCTCAAGTACTTAAGGATGTTTTTAACCGTTGTCCAATGATCCTCCCCTGGATCCTGTTGATATCTGCTTGTTATGCTCAAAGCATAAGACATATCAGGGCGCGTACATAACATGACATACATAATCGACCCAACCGCTGATGCATAGGGAATTATGCTCATCTTCTCTCTCTGCTCACGTGTCCTATGACACTGAGACGTACTGAAAGAGATACCATGTGATATAGGTAGGAAACCTCTCTTAGAATCCTGCATGTTGAATTTCTCCAACACCTTTCTTTCAGTAAGATCTATCTCGATAGATCCGGATAACCAGGATATAGGTAGCCTCGCCCAAGTCTTTCAGAGAGAATACATTACTCTATGAGACCTTGACATGTTCAAGCATAAGAATATCATTCCCAATAAAAAGTATATCATCGACATATAACACCAAAAATAATATTGAACTCCCACTCAATTTCTGGTATACACAAGGTTCTTTTGGGTTTCTAATGAATCTCATATTATTGACCTCTCCATCGAACCTTATGTTCCAAGTCCGAGATGATTGCTTTAGTCCATAAATGGACCTACTAAGCTTGCATACCTTTTCAACTCTTTTAGGATTAACAAAACCATCAGGTTGTACCATGTACACATCCTCTTCGAGAACCCCGTTCAAGAATGCGGTTTTGACATCCATCTGGATATTTCATAATCATGAAATGCAACAATAGCTAAAAGGATCTGAATATACTGAAACTTTTCCACTAGTGCAAATGTCTCCTCATACTCTATCCCTTCAATTTGAGTAAACCATTTTGCCACCAGAGGGGCCGTGTATACCATCAAGTTGCCATCCATATCGGTCTTCATCTTGAAGACCCATTTGTTTTTGACAGGTTTTATCCCGTCAGGCAAGTCAACCAGGTCTCACACATGGTTGTCTTCCATGGATTGCAATTCGGATTTCATGGCTTTAAGCCATTCCTCAGAATCTTCTATTGACAATTCTTCACTATAAGTAATGGGATCGACATCATCAATAAGTAATATCTCATGTAGTCCTAGGTACCTCTCAGGTTCTCGGACTACTCTCCCTGACATTCTAACAGGTGGTGCAGCTGGTTCCAAAGCCTCGCTTGGAACTCGCTCTACTTTGATGTGACCCAAAGTTTCTGGTAGTGTATCATCTCGAATTTCTTCAAGAGTGATCTTGCTCCCACTACTTTCCTTGGAGAGGAATTCTTCCTTCAAGAATACACCATGTCGGAAAACAAACACTTTGTTATCCAACCTCTGATAGAAGTAGTAACCCTAGGTTTCCTCGGGTATCCTACAAAAAAGCATTTGTCAGACTTAGGACCAAGCTTGTCAGGCATCAATCGCCTAATATACGCTTTGCAGCCCCAAATCTTGAGAAAAGACAAGTTAGGGACCCTCCCCTTCCATATCTCGTACGGAGTCTTGTCAACCGTTTGGTTGGAACTCTATTTAAAATGAACATAGCCGTTTCAAGGACGTATCCCCAAAAGGATAAAGGTAATTCCATAAGACTCGTCATCGACTGTACCATATCCATCAAAGTACGGCTTCTGCGTTCGAATACACCATTTTGTTGTGGTGTTCCAGCTGCAGTCAACTAGGGAACTGTTCCACAGTTTTTAAGATGATCACGAAACTCAAAACTTAAGTACTCGCCACCGCGATCCGATCGCAGTGCCTTAATCTTCTTTCCAAGTTGATTTTCGACTTCATACTGGAACTACTTGAATTTCTCCAAGGATTAAGCCTTTTGAATCATCAGATTGTGTAATGGAAGTACAAATACCCACCTCTTATACTTGTGCTCAGAGAACCACGCGCGTCTGTATGCACTAATGCTAATAGCTCAGTGGCTCTCTCGGCGACCTTGTTAAAAAGTGCCTTCGTTATCTTCTCAACTAAACAAGATTCGCACCTATCAATTGACTCCCAGTCAAAAGAATTCAGAAGTCCCCTCGTTTGGAGCTTCTTTATGCGATTCTCGTTAATATGACCTAAGCAACAATGCCATAAGAGGGTTGAGTTAGCATCATTTGATTTGAGTCGTTTAGTATTCACATTATATGTGGGCGTTTCTTGTTCAGTCACATATAAACCATTGAATAAGGAAATACTAGCATAACACAAACCATTTCGAAAAATGGTACAATATTTGTCCTCCATGACAAACTTATATCTCATAGAAGTAAGTCGAGATATAGACATAATGTTTTGGCTAACACACGGAACGTAATATACATTCAAAAGTTCCATTTTATGCCCACTAGGCAATAGCAATTCTAAGTCCCCAACTGCAACGACTGAAACAAACACGCCATCACCGAACTTAAATTGCATTTAGCCTTTCGCTAACTTCATATGTCTTCTTAGAGCCTGCACATTTGAACAAATATGAGCACCTGCTCCTGGGTCCACGACCCAAGAGGTAGAAGATGAAGCAGCAAAGTTTATTTCAACAATGTGAATACCTGAAGAAGATGACATTCCCAATGCCTTCTGTTCTTCCAAGAACTTCGGACATGATCGTTTAAAGTGACCTTTGCCATTGCAAAAGAAACACACAGTGTTTGGAGTAGGTAATGAAACCATTTGAGGCTTAGGCGTGCTCTTGCTCCCAGCCAGAACCTTGCCTTTGCCTTCTACCTTTTTCGTGCCCACGAACCTGACCTTTTCTTCTTCTTTCCCACACCTCTATACCCTGTCACCGATAATACATTAGGTACCCGCCTGATGAATGTCTCAGCCGTCGATAGCATCGAATGCAACTCGTTCAACGGCTTCACAATTCCCGCCATATTATAGTTCATTATTAACATTGAAAAGCTCGGTGGCAGGGAAAGTAGTATGAGATCAGTGCAGAGTTCTTTGTTGATGATAGAACCCAATTTTCCAAGTTGTTCTATTAAACTAATGATTTTCTGAACGTGCGTACTGACCGAGGTCCCCTCAGCCATGCGACATTCAAAAAGTTCTTTAGCCACATGATATCTTTCACATCGCGCTTGCTCTTGAAACATATTATTGAGCTCGCGAATCATATCGTATGCTTTCCATCCTCAAAACATTTTTGAAGTTCGGAAATCATGGATACAAGAATAAGGCAGTTAACCTCATTTGTTTCATCGACGTTCTTCTTATATTGATTCATCTTAGCACGAGAAGGTGTAACAGGTAGAGGTAAAGGAACGGGTACATCGAGGACATGGTCCTTCTTTTGATGCTTTAGAACAAGTTTCAAGTTACGATACCAATCAGTGAAATTGGCACCGTTGAGTTTGCTTTGTTCCATGATAGATGCGAGGGGATATGCATTCGGAATCTTAGTTGTCATCATTTACAAAACATCAAACAAAATGCAAAGATTTAATTCAGTTTCATATTGTGTGTTCAATTCAAAAATAGTACTGAACCTCTACTACATATATGATTGTGTACCTCTATGCAGTAGGCCCGAGATCAACATTTTACCAGGTCAAGCCAGTGTCGGCGTGAAACTTGGAATGGATTTATTTAGGTAAATCATCCCGTTAATCACATGCCCCGCATATGACTCTCGGTTTGTTAACTACATCCCGTGTATGTTAACACCTTCCACTAGGGCTCGAACACGGTCCGGTAGCCCTATTAGACAAACATATCCCATGTGCCCCGCTTGACCTCAAGTCCTACAAGATACAAGGAGACGCCTACTTAGTAGGATCACGTCAACCCTATTCAAATAGTTTGAAGATGATAGAATAGGAAGTGCATTACGTCCTATTTTTTTCCTTGGGGACAATATTGCGCTTTGAAATCAAGTTAATTCACATTAACATTCAAAAGCACGAAGAAAGCATTTAAATAAATAAATGCATAAAAATAATCACATCTACGTGGCCAGATCCACTCCATGAGCAGTTGGATGCCGTTTTGAAACTTCATCTCATGACCTCGAACTAACATGCTAACTACCCGGCACAAGAGCCTCTAATTTTGGCATAAACATGTTGTCAATTGAAAGCGATGTCATAACACGTTGTCATCAATCAATAAATGCATAACATATCGACATAAATTTATAAAGGCTCAGTAGGCCATATTACAAACATATATCTTAATTCAAATAATATGTCACACTATCCAACAGCCTGCAAACCGAGTTAGCACAATATAGCTCGCTATGCAGCTTATCAGATATCAATTTCTCAAATTGAACGATAAAGTCAAATTGGCCCCAATCAACAAGCCAATATCGAAATTCGCGTATTTTAAATCAATTGAATGCATAACCATGAAATTCGACAATTTTAACATTCAATTGAAATAAACAAATCCCTAATTGCATTATATAAGCCCTATTCAAAATTACATCACATGAAATTTCAAATTGGAAATTTTCATATAATCATGCAATTAACATCTAATTAAATCAATAAACATCATCAATTGATTAATTAGATTATTAATCAATTCTCAATTGACTAATTAACATGTAAAATCAAAAATTCAAATCCAAATTTGGGGCTTTTCGAATTTCATGGATCAAACTTGCAATTGATCACACCATATTGCAATTCAAGCATTCAATTGCATAATTCAACTCCTAATTGAACACATTCAATCAAAAATCTGAAACCCCTAAATCTAGGATTCTTGATCAAACGTGATTTTCAATCTTAAGTGCAATTAATCGTTAAATCATGTAATTCTAACCTCAAACAACATAATCAACCTATTAATTGAACGAAATTGAATCGAATTCACAAAAACCAAATTAGGGTTCTTGAGACAAAAAACGAATTACGAACAATTCAAATAATTCAAACTCAAATTGAATGTAAATCCAACTCAATTCATCCTCAAGAACATGAATTAAACATCAACCCAAGCTCTGATACCAATTGTAGGATCCAGTGGCTCAATTTCTAAAATTTAGAAAATTTTCAAATTCGAACAAACTGTGAAATCGAGACTCTATACATGTTTAATCCATGCTCATGAACAAGGTGTAGCTAACTAACCTTAAATCTAGCGTATGGGCTCGAATCCGTGCAATAATCTCATACAACCCGTGACGATTTTGTTCACGGAAGTCCCAAAATAGGCAACTCTCTACCCGAAGCACTCCTCGACAAATAGAAGATGCGGCTACTAGACCTTCACCGGTGACATGGAGCGGAACGACAAAAATTTTCTTCTTTGCGAAATTTCTTTTTTTTTTCGACTCGGTCTGAATCTTCTACGCAAAGAAGACAAAATTCATCGTCTTTTATACCTTCTCAATTGGGCCTTTCATTAGGCCCAATTGTCATATACTTATTGGGCTCTATTTTTATCGAGCCCAATTAACATAATTAATGCATTGGGCTCAATCTAATTTAGCCCAGTTTCTACACACTGCTAAATAATTTGGGCTTGGTCCCACCGAGGCCCAATTTATCATCGCTGAAATAATCGAGCTCAACAACTCGATCCGTTTGCAAAATTATTTGTCCCACATAAATAATTCTTTATGCTTCAGTTCGTTGAATGGAGTGGCCCAATAGGATCCATATCTAAATCGATAGTAAATTAATCTCATTTATAAATCATAAGTGGCATTTAGTAATGCATTATGATCCAATTTAATAGAGATAAATCTTTATCCTTTAATCACATTTAGTATTAATTCTTTCGTCACTTAATATCCAATAATTAATGTCAAGTGTAGGAATGTGTCATCCTTGACCATT
>JAOWBN010233418.1:0-12463 GCA_028565015.1 Pinguicula moranensis
ACTCTAGCATAAGTCATACATATTTGAAAATTACTTTTATAGCACTCAGTAAAAAGTAGCGTTTGATAATCTCACATAATATACATTAATCATCCAGAATTATGAATATCTCAGATAGCTGAATTAATATTATCTATGACTTTACTGATGAAACAAACACAATTCATACAACAAGTCAATGTGGTTCATGTCAATACTATGTATCCCGTACATGCATATCCATATTATTAAATAGATACCTTATATCAATAAGGGGCGTAGCCAGGGGCAGGGGGCCATGGTCCCCCATGGAATTTAAAAAAAAATTATATATGATAATTTTTATTTTTTTAATTTGATCCCCTAAATAATGTAATGATATTTGTTTCCATAAACTTACAGAAGGCTACATAGCTTAGTTGGTGTCTTTTCTGAGTTTTTCAAATTTTAGGTCTTGCGTTCGAAACCCATCTGCCGCCTCTAATTTCATTTTTACAGATCAAAATCAAAAACTAGAATCTAGATAGTCAAGGGATTGGAACCTGCGTTTGATTAGCTATAAAAAAATCTGACATGGGTTTCCAACCATGGGACAAATAGATGAAATTAAGGTTATATCATTTCTATTCTTGATAAAAATAAAAATAAAAAGGTAAGAAATAATAGACATAATTTCATATTTTCTTTGGCAGTTTTTAATATATATTTTTTAATATTTTTTTTGAAATTGTAGTTAAAAAAAAATTATTTCATAAATTGAAAACCTTAATTTATAAAAAAAATTAAAATTAAAAATTTACTTTAAACATTTTATCCGTCAAATCCAAAAAAAAAATCAAATGTATGCAGTATATTTTTATTAAATAATGTATTTTTTGAAATCTACATAAAATTTATTAAAATTTTTTATATCTTTTGCTCAAATCCCCCCAAAAATTGGATTTTTTTCAGCTTAAACTTATTCGACCTGACCCGACATGCTCTGTTCAAATCCAAAAAATTTGGCCCCCCTCCCTTCAATTCCTGACTCTGCCCTTGGTATCAATGATCTGTAAAATATAATCATGCATTAATCCATATGCTAGTAATTATAATCATCTAGTGCTACGTGCCAATTATACACGACTAGGGATTTGTTTAGGGTTTTTAGTTATCATTCATGGAGCCTCACAAATTGAGTCATCAACTCGAATGATCCATGCAACATATAAAGCTCGAGGAACAAAATGACATAAATCATCAAATACACAAAACTAACAAGTGCATCATCAAAAGATTAGTGCTCTAGGTCACATTCCCAACATTACCATCAAGTTCATTACTTTTTTTGGTAATTAAACTTTATTAAATGAAATGCCAAATGGCCTGAGATATTTACTTCTAGAGCAGAGCTAACATATCAGGTGCTCTGCCCAGCAAAAGTCGCTACTGATAAGCTACATAATTAGTTTCGAACCGTTGATGATTAGAGTCGAACGGACACGGTGTTTAGCTAATGTTGAATCAGTCTCCTGAAAAAAAAAATTAGCAGGAAAGCTAGGGAACCCTGAACCAGTCACTTTCAAGGTTCCTATGAGTGAAACTTGGCTAGCAGTTAGCCAATACCAAATGCTAACCTTGATTCAGTCACTTGTTGACACTGAGTTTGTCTCTGAATCGAATCTTATTAGGTTTCCCTTCTTCCATTAGTACCAAACCAAAACGTGTCATACAGCCTTCCAAACCTCAGAACCCGGATTACTTCAGATGTGATTCATGTGCACATCAAAGTGATTTTGGATGTCTACATTCCTTCGTACCTGAGACCAACCAGGCGTAAACGTCTACCCACAATTCATGCGCATTCGAGTAAGTAAGGAACATGTGTTTAATAGCACCCAGATTTCTTTGATCTTTTTATAAAGTGGATGGCCTCATTGGCTACTAATATACCATCTAGGATTTTCCTTCCCTGTATGAAAGTTGACTGAGTTTTTGATATAATGTTATGCATCACTAGTTTCATTTAGTTAGCTAGTAACTTGGAGAGCACCTTGTAGCCACAACCAAAGAGATTGGTATGTAGTGATCTAGTTGCACCGGGTTAGTAATCTTTGGATCCAAAGTGATAGAAGTGGAATTCATAGCCTTTGGCAGGCGTCCATTTCTATAAAAAATCTCCATGAAAGTGATGAAGCCGAGCTTTAGTGAGTCCCAGTGACGCTAAATGAAATGAAAGTTGAATCCGTCAAGCCCTAGACTTTTAGATGCCGAGCAACTCCACACTGTGGCTTTGATTTCCGCTTCTATGAACTCAGATATCATAAACGCATTATCAGCTGTAGATAGAATATTTATAGCAGGAAGATCCAGTGAGGGTCTCCTCCTTTTTTTTTGATGAGAAATGAGTAGAGAAATAATTTGTGATGTCAGCCTTAACACTTGCCACCTTCTCTGTCCATACCCCATCAAAGTGCATCCTACGAATCTTGTTCACTAGTCGGTTGTTATTGACTTTAGATTGGAAGAAATGGGTGTTACTATCTCCACCTCTTATCCACCTAGACCTGACTTTTTGCATTAATAAAGCCTCCTTATTTTGAAGGACTTGTTGCAGTTGTTTCCATAGATCTTGCCTCTGCAATCTGTCTGCATCTGAAGGATACCCATTTTCTGATAAGTCATCAAAGCAGCGGATGCTTAGTCTAAGCTCATTAACTCTCTTGTCTATCGAGCCAAATACATTTTTATTACAATCACTAAGTTTCCCACGAATCAATCTCAGCTTCTCACAAAGAACATAACTTATGTATCCATTAACATTCAAAAAAGACCATTCAGATTTAATAAAATTAGCGGACCCCTCATTTTTGTCCAAATAGTTCAGCGTTCTCATAACTTTTGGTCCCCAATTCACATCCTTTGTCTTCAAAAGTATAGGCCTGTGATCAAACACTGCTCTGTCTAGCCCGAACTGGTAAATTTCAGGACACTTCTGTAACCATGCCCCTAATACAAGGAATCTATCCAACCTACTACAATAGGAGCCGCCTCGCGAGATAGATTTGTACCAAGTCTGCTAAAGCGGCAAGTCAACTAAATTGGTGTCACATAAAAATAGATTGAATTCGCTCATTCCAGATAGAGGAAGGGGAGCACTGTTTCTACTCTCATCCGAGTAACGAATGGCATTGAAATCCTCATCCACACTCCATGCTATTCATGGAATGTGGAGTAATGACATGTGGATTGAGGATCCTGAACTTGTCAAGGACTGTTTCAAAAATCATTTTGAGGAGAGATACATAGAACTGCCTTGGACCAGACCTACTATCAGCAATATCATATTTAAAATGCTATTTGATCAAGCCAAAAACAAACTTACTAAACCATTCTCAAAATTGGAAATATTGGAGGCAGTCTAAGGATGTGGTAGTGGAAAGTCCTGGTCTAGACGGACTAAATTTCAAATTCATTAAGTACTTTATGTATCTTTTCAAAGCTAACATTTCTCGGATGTTTTTGGAGTTCTACAGGAACTGAAAACTAGCCAGAGGAGCAATGCAGTTCACATTATATTAGTAGCAAAGACTGAGACTCCTCTAAAAGTCCAAGATTATAGACCTATAATTCTTATTGGTACCATGCCAAAAATACTTGCAGAGGTGCTTGCCAACAGGATCAGGATCAGTGAAGTGATGAATGAAATCATATCTCCTAACCAAACCTCTTCACTTACTCCAAAGTTATTCATAGGCCTGAGCCCTAGTTCGGAGTGTTGACTCGCCAGTAACACAGTAAACTTACCATAATTGGTCTGGCTGAATGGGTTTCTCTCAAAACCAAGAATGAATCCACTAGATTAGACGTCTCAAAGTCTAGAGTCAATGTTAAGCATTGCTGCATTTTTGAAGTTTGAGGATCAGGTCTAATCGAGAGATCACACCCAAATTTTGCTAGTACAACATCTTTATCCTTATTGCTATATTTCCGCTCTAAACAAGGAGACTTATCAGATTGACTCAATTTTCGATTGTTCCCCTTCAAAGGTTTAGCAAGCATAGGAGACACACCCTTGTCTGAGCCGTCAGTCTCGGGTGTTGCACTTTGCAGAGGAATTGTTACCGTTGTATAGTGCTCCAGGGAACCGCCATCAACCACCTTGGCCGCCATCCCCGTCGAAGGTTGGCCAAAATCACTCTCGATATTCTTCCCTTCAAGAGTATAATCTGCAGTTTCTTCATTACGTTTTATAGCACACGAACTTTCTTCCTCGGCCACCATCTCCTGTTCTATGACCTTTTTACCTTTCGATAAAGCTAACCAGTCACCCTCAGGAATCTTGAGAGAGTGACCCTATCGACGCCGTGTTTTTCCAGAAGTACTCCAGCCAGGGAATGGATTTAGAGTGCTTTGTTCTTCCACTACATGAATACTGCATTTTTCATCATCGGTCCCGATTTCCATGGTTTGAAAATAAGGTTGCTGGTACTTGTTAGCACATGAATCCTTTTGAATTGCAACTCAATTTGCAGAAGTGATTTTTCATCTATAGCGATAAGCGAGCCCAACCGATCTACTATCTTGGCAAAGAACTCCTTGTACCAGTAGTGAAGCGAAGTGCCATTGATTTGGACCCAAGCAGGCCTAGCCATTCTACCGTTTAATAGTCTCCACAGGCGCAGAGAATGCAAATAGAGCCTGCCAACTGTAGCTACATCATTCTACAACCGCGATTGGTCCTCCCCCGAGCTTAACTTAACCAACACTTCACCACCTTTCAGGCGAACTATCGATCTGCCAGCATATCCGATATCAAGTAGAACGGTGTTAAGTTTAGAGAGATTTCAACATCGGAGCGGGAATGCCTATTAGACAACGAAGCAGCCACTGGGAAGCCTTTGGATCAGGCTAGAATTTAATTGGGATTAGAGCCTCAGAGAACGTAACGGATGTCTTATTTCCATCCGCCTTAGTCAAGGAGGGCTCAGAATTTTGAGGCTTATTACCTAACGCGATGTTTTTAGACCCAGACCGAGCATTACTGATCTTGAGATGGAATGAACCCACCCAAATACCATTTAAATTATCCAACAACAACGGACTAGCCGAATTATTGGTAAACCTGACAAAGCCAAAGCAGTTTTCTGGATATATCACCTTTGTGGTAGATGCACGTCGCTAACTTTACCATAACCGGAGAACACATGCCACATATATCATCCTTGCTCCATGATGGGGAAAGTTAATGAAGTTGAATGATATGGACTCATTTATTATCTTAATGGTAAACGTTGATAATAGCTTCAATGGCCCAAAGGGGACTCCCCACCGTTGCCTCGTGTTCTTCAGTTGAGAAGAACGATTTCTCACCTCCGTCCATTCGTTTTCATCAGAGTCACCGACAATGTTGTTTGCATTGACAGAATTAGGGATGGATAACAGATAGCGGAATTGGCGGAAATCCGTTACCGTTAATGCTAAATGCGGTAATGGCGGTAACGGTTAGTATTTTAGAATTCGCCAACATAATGGTAGCGATAACGGTTTAGGGCATTTTTTAAGTAGTGGTAACGGAAACGGATTTCTGTTATTCCACCAATATATTGTATGAATATGAAGTAGCAAATTTTCGCTACCGTTATTATGTTACCGTTGCCGCTAAGGTAGCGGAATAGCGGTAACGAAATAGCGGATGACGGTAATGGTAACGGATTCCCATCCGCTATCTTAGCGATAACGGTAACGGACAAGGTCATTCTATTATCGCTATTACCGTTATCTACCCAGACAGAATTCTCGAGCTGGGACATCCTTCACCTGCGAGCTTTTGGGTGAGGGGAATGTAGAGGCCATTCTTTTTGTTTTTTTACTTAGGGGATACCATCAAGCTAATTACTAATTAAAACCGAAGCAAGTTCGTTACTTCTCTGAGTTAAATTATGTACGTTTTCCAATTCGATTGTCCAAATCCATCTAACCTATTAACCTTGTAGGTTTTGACTTTTGTGTGCTTGTGTTTGTTTTTTTGTAGGTGTGGTGGGGGTCGGCTGGACTCTGGAGCCTGGAGGTTTCCCTTAGCTGCAACAAGTACGATCCCACTCTCACCCCCCATCGCATTATTCTCTTTGGAAGTCCTTTCATTGTGCTGTTTAAAGAAATTTATTCAATATTAAGGTGGCAAGGTATTATTTTCATGATAAGAAAATGTCATCTCATCTCATCTCATTGAAGAGATTATGCCATTTTGATTTTATTACATCTCTATACTAATATTTGATTTGTCCTCCTCCTCCACTCCGATTGGCTTATGAAGCGGAATGAATCCCAATCCTGTTTCTTATTCTTTCCTCCGCACTCTCTTGTCTATTCATTGCATTCCGACACATAAAACCATTGATTTCTCCATTCGTTGAAAAAAGTTCCACTCTTCACTGTTTCTCGTTTCTCGGTCACATGGATTCTCTAAACTCCCACCACTCACCAGAAACGAAGATGAAACCCAAAGCAACCCCGACTCCGCCACCGGGAAGAAGATCTGGCGAACGGCAGCAGTCGCTACTCGGTGTACCGACGGCAGAGCCTCAACCACTGCCGTGCCCCCGCTGCCACTCTATCAACACCAAGTTCTGCTACTACAATAACTATAACCTCTCACAGCCCCGACACTTCTGCAAGGCATGCCGGCGATACTGGACACGCGGAGGAACGTTGAGGAACGTTCCAGTCGGCGGAGGCACACGGAGGTCATCTTCTTCATCCAACAAACGCTCACGTGACGCCGCCGGAGACGGTGACGGCCGCGATATGGTGATGATCAAGGCTAAAGCCCCGGTACCGGGGATTACGAACCCGAACCCGAACCCGGTTTTGGGACTAGGGTTCGATTCCGAGTCGCCCGGTTCGGTGAAGCTAAACGACGCCGTCTCCGGCGCGGAAAAGCAAGGCAATTTGAGTTCGTGGTGGAACAGCGCGGGACTTGGACCGTTGGACGGGTACGGGCTCGGGTTCGGGTTTGGACCCGGACCCAGCATTGGTTATGAGCATGGATTGTTAAATTGGCCCATTGAGCAAGTGAGCATCGGAGTGGAAGGTGGCGGCGGATTGGTCTCAGGTGAGTCTACTGGCGGCAGCAATTGGCATGGTGGCGGCGGCGGCGATTGTGAGTATTTTTCTTGGCCGGAACTCACGATTACTCCTCCATCCGACGCCGAAAAGTGAAATTTTAATTGTGAAACCTGATGAAATCAATATCATTTTTCCTACATTTTTTGGGGTGTTCATCGTCTTGTGGTGGCATATCGGTAATTATGTATGTATGGTGTGTATATGAATTTCTTGAGGTGCAAATTCTCAGGTTGAAGATAGTATTTTTTATTATTATTATTTTGGATTTGCACGATCCTATCAGGAAATTCATTAGTAGTAGCAACTCTTTATTCTCTGCAATTTTTTCTCCTCTGTTATAATCAATCTCTCCATCTTGATCCTGAAACTGAACTCGTGCTGATAATAGATATTTTGATTTTTGCCAACGCGCATTGCCGACAGAGGTGTTTTTACAGTGGGAATAGAATAGTTATCATCTAGCCATCATTGTAAGACCTAAAGTTTGATGTTCATGTAACATTACTGGATCAGTGTGTAATTTTTAATTTGTGAATCCTAGTCATCATAATAAAGCAAGTTTCTTGTCTGAATTAGAATTTTCTGTTGAAATTGAATGTACAAGTTGAAAATTTGAGTGGGCGTTGTTGGGAATGGTTGCTTGCTGCTTTCGCCATTCTGCTTGCGTCTTTGTTTTTGTCCATGTTTGGTCTAATCAGGCCCCCCTACCCTCAAACTTAAAGGACGGTTCCTACAAAAATAGTTCACTTGGGCTACTTTTAACTTCAATGTGAAATTATAAATATACATAAATAAGTTTCACAAAACCCCTTTAATACAAACTTGAAGAGCTCAAATCTTGGTCTAGAGTCAAAGCCACATCAAAATAACATCATCAGAAGATAGTAGTAGTAACATTTCAGCCATTTGCAGAGTAAGTCTTAATTTGGCTTGAAAAACTTGAGTTTCAGTCCACTGTTGACCAAGCTCCAAATACCTCCAATGGAGAAAGCCAAGCTAAAAGCCACACCCAACCATCCTAGAATCCAGTTAAAATACCAGTTGAAGCTGTACTTGATCGGTTTCTTGATCAGAACCCACATGAAACATGGATAGGCAAAGGTGACTGGAAGAGTAAGTCCTCCTAACAAGCCCGCGAGGCTCGATAAGAAGGGAAGCGCCACCCCGATGAATAAGTTGACGAATCCGTAGAAAACTCTGAAACCAGACCGAACCCAGATCGAGCATGGCCGGTTGGTCCGACTGGTATAGCCTGCCTCAAAACTGTCGAAAACAGGCATCGAATATATCTGGAAGCTGCTCAGGCAGTTGAAAACGACGAGGAGAAATGTCATTGCCAAAAGTCCTGTGGAGATATCATGGCTGTGAAATGCGAATATCGCATTGAGCATTCCTCCAGCCGGCATCTGCAAGAGGATAGACAAAGTGAAGTGGACTTCTGGTGCTCCATGGCTGTAAATGTGCATGTGTAGATCATAGGTGCGAATACTGGTATTGGAAGATCAAATAGAAAATTCCTAGACTTACGAGGTTTCCATAAGCCCAATAACCTCCAATGGCCACCGGGAACAAGCACATTGCTACTAGCATATAGGCAATCTTGGCACCTTTCCACATGGGCACATGAGCTGGTTTCTTGAAGGTTGATGGCATTGTGGCCTATAAGATTCCACATGTAACTCATTAAAACAATGAAACATAATCATACTCCACAATTAGGTTGCCTTTGGATGCATTGGAAGTTGATGGATGTCATGTTCAGAATAACAAGTTCACTCATGTTCTGTGGTCAGCTCCACATAATAATGCAATTGGTTGATACTCCAGCCAAAACTTCATCTAAGCTTACACTATAAATGTAAGATGGCGCACAAACCTGAATTTCAAGCACCACATTATGACCCCTGAAGGCAAATGCTATTATACCAAGAGCATTCAAGACCGAGAACGTTGAAGCAGTGGCAGAAGGCAATGAAATTGGTCGATATGAAATGGATACCGGTCGTTTTTGGCTCACGGAGAGCACCCAAACCATGGTGCAGTACGTAATAGCTGTCACAGCCCCAACGAGAGAGAGCCCTGCTATCGAGTTGAGATTTGGAAGTTGCGATAAGATGATGCAGAGTATTGTAAATACCAGATACCACTCTACAGTGGTCAAAGGATTCGAGGAGCAATGTGGTCCACATACAGTTTGGAAGAATAGTTTCATGGTCTCCCCTCCAACAAGAATTAAAGCCGTTGCTGTCCCAGCTGACAGGTAAACTGTTGGAAAGAGCGCAAGCCAGACGCCTAGCCTTTCCCCTGAAAAGTGAGTTAAAGTAAATGCCTTACATGTATATCATAATACGAACAACCGATATTACTTGGTTCATTTATTTGCCTTTATTTTTTCTTACCAAATGCTGCCTGAGCAAGCTCAACGTATCTGTTATATCGCTTCCCTGGCACTGCTTCATGGAGCTGAACGAGAATCCGCAGTGTGTATAGTTGCCAAAAATAGGCGATGGTTAAGGAGATTATGCCCCAACTCCTACATTACACAAAATTTGCTCTCAGAATGTTTTCCAATCTAGGCAGAGAGTTGCAAAAGGGCACAACTGGGACGGAGTATCAACACGTTATAACTAGACCATATTGAAAGCTAGATGTCAACAACCAAGTTAATAGCTTGCCAAGTATGTCAATTTTCTTCTGCATCCCATATCGAAAACATGTAGATTGATATAAAAGAACAGCTTTTTGATCATCTGCATGATTTTAAAAATTAAGAAAATACATAAACATAATAGAACGGTAAAATTTTGAGTGGCATTTATATTGGAAAAGCAAAGATATATATCAAAGATACTTTTAAGATAATATCTTGACAGCAGAAAGCAGGATAATGGAAGTCATAACAGATAGAATTTCACCAGAACAAAGTTGCAAAAAACAAAAGAAAGTAGGAGCATAAGCATATTACAAGGAAAAACTTTGATTCATTGCAGCAGAATGAGTCATCACAAATGATTCCACTTATTTAAAACTAAACTGATCCCACCAAAACCAAAGCACATTGTTAAATACCACATCAAGATGCAATCTTGAACACATCTTAATTAGTCAAACAAAAGCAAAGAAAAGAAGGAAAATTGACTCTCTTTTTCTGTTCATCTATGCCACAAGTAAATTGAGCAGTGGAAGCTCCATTTTTGGAGAGCAAACAGGATTCATTAATTGCCAGCATTTCATCTCATTCGAGAAGCAAACATCTGAAACATGGCTTCAATTTCTGTAATTACTCAAACAATGACTGAACAATCATACCACCCAAGAAATGAGAAAGCCGCTGGAAGGACCAGAGCCTGGAATCCAACACCAGCATTGAGATTGTGAAAAGCCGCGTAATGCGCATTCCCATTACGCGACTCCGTAATCGGGAGCCAAGCATCTTGCGGGTTCAGCTTCGTCAAGTGACCCACTTCCTCCAAATAGCCCTTCATATTCACGAGTACCCTCTTCATCGGAGTGCCAATGGGGCTCAAGAATCGAGGAGATATGAAGGACGTCGGCGTCCATGACTTTGCTGTGCCGCCAGCCGCGGCCCGCGGTGACCTCTGGCCGGAAGGAGTCTGTATCTCCGGCGTGGAGGCGCGTGGAGTTGCCGGTATCGATATCAGTTCCGTCTCTGGCCTCTCCTCCATCCCCTTTTCTCGGAGAATAGAGAAATGGGTTTGCTTTTCCACAGGCGACTGAGCGTTGTGGGTGGAAGTGAAGAAATCAGATGTAGAATACTTTATTCGCAAGTGTGTGTGAATAATCTGACTGAGTAGAGACCATGCAAATTATTGTCCTTGCTTTTTGAAAAAGTTGGAATCTTTCTTTCGTTTTCTTGCTAATGACGTCGAGATCCGCATGAAAATGACGATCAATTATGTCTAGTGAAAAGCCTACAAATCCGATTGCTGCGAAAAGACCAATGACCATGATCTTGGATCTCCTTTAATGCGACATTTAATTGAAGATTCAGGCAAGAAAACATTAAACTAGATGGTGTGGGGTGAAACTTGAGTGTGGATTGGATGGTGTCGGTGAGACAGCGGTAGTGCGCGTGGCATTAGACAGAGACTTCCCGGAGGACAAGGGTTGGGGAAATCAAAGCCTGTTTTCTTAAATTAATCAGTCTGTTAATGTTGACCAGACAACACGTGACTATGACCACTGATAATGAATTCTTTCCCGAGACCTTCAAATTTGAAATGTTTGGAGGGAATCCCATGTACGGATCTTGACATTTTAAGAATCAACTCGAGAAGTGATACAGTGTATGATATGACTAGTTTTGGAACTATGACTTGGTCCAAAGGCATAAGCAGGAAAGCAGCTTCTCCACACGCCATCGCGACACATTAATTCTCAACTTTCACGATGGGGCCAATGCAGTGGAGTTCCTGCGTGAAACTAGAAAAATGAGTTATCATACTTTATTTTTTTGCACTTTAAGATTTTAATTCAAGTTCGAATTTGGGTGCATATACAAATACAAAACTAGATTTTAAGAATCCTTGTAGGATACAATTGAGTTTCGTTTTTTACTATTGGGCCAAAATAATAAAAAAATAAAAATTATTAAAGTCATTAAAAATAATTTCAAACTCCATTGCCACATCACTAATACATCATCTTACTGCTGATTGAGAGCGTGTTTTTTTAATAAATGAAGACGTTTTCTTGTATAAGTGTTACAAATTCCGGATAGATTTACAATACAAATAACAATTTGTAGTCACAATTCTTGGTTAATTAATCAAATAAAAGATGAAAAAACAGTAAGAAAGCGATAAATGTTGACACAAGGGTGTAAGTCCCGTGGTTCCACGAAGAATCCCTCGTGTACATTCACGTTGAGCTCCAATCCGGATGCTCAGTACTGTTATTCCACTCTTAATTGCACTTCAACACCACAAATTACACAGAGATTGAATCTCCTCTCAGAACAACCAAAAGTCAAAACTAATCGGCTATAACTAAGCGATAGCTCTAGCACTTTCACCAGAATGAGCAACAATCGACAACAGAAGAGTAGAGAAACTCTGATTTGCGCTACACCAAATTGATAAGAGATGCCCTAGATATATGAATCGCACGTTCGTCGGTCAAGGAGAAGATTTTGGGAACAACCACGACGTTTCCAGTTTCCAGCGAGTAATTAATCGAGTAAGTAGTTGGGCTGTTGGGCTTCAATTGGCGGATGGGCTTCTTCAGGTGATTGGGCCTTTGCAGTCTGCTCGAACAGAAATGGGAGAAATGCAGCGACTAGACAAAGTGACAACCTTGTCTACTAAGTTAAGGGCAGAAGAGACTTCACACAACAATAAGGTTTAGCCATATTATA
>JAOWBN010233429.1:0-12462 GCA_028565015.1 Pinguicula moranensis
AAATAATGCCCGGCATGAAGCACACCATGTCCCATAGAATTCCACAATAACTAGCTTCTCTCCAGCCTCGCACAAGGCATCTAAAAATTCTTGAGTGGAGTGGATATCAATCATGTTGGGACCTGCATTTCTTTCCCACCACTTGGGCTGCTCAGTTTCTGTAACAGTTGCATGTATCTGGCATGATCATATCAAATTAGTCAACATTAACATGACGCAAGTACCATCATACCTGCTAATCTTGTAAACATTCAGCAAAGAAGTTTCATCTTTAATGGAAACAGATTAGCCAGAGTGAACGAACGGTGAAAAACACTCAAATTTCGTTAAAGAATACATGCATATAAAATACAGGGGAAGTACGAATACCCAGTTGAATTGTAAGAAGTTCAATTTTTGAAATCACTATATCCACAGAGTGGTTTTATTATATGGAATGCCCAAGATCAATTAAGAGTTTCTTTACCTGCTAGCCTTACAGTCAACTGTGTCCTATTGATAAAAAGACTAATATGAAGATTTTAATGAATATTCATAAACAAAACAAGCAAAGGACATTGTATGGCAACATAAAACTTTTGGCGTTTATTTTCATGAGCACCTCACTACACATATATATAGAGGGCAAAAAAGAAGAAGAGAGGTAAGCATTCAAATATGTGGAAAGCACAGAAGAAAAGCATTTGATCATGGATTATCAGATAAAGGTATGAATATAGCAAAAATTATAATAAATCTTGCCGGACATTCAACTCATGTTTATGGAATAGTTTCTGGTACCCCAATATCCGCAGGAATCTGAATAAATTCAAACTGTAAGTTTCACACCAAACCTCGAGCATTAAAGACCTTTACTCTAGTAAAAAAATAAGATTATGAACTCTGCAGCTTCCTCCCATGGACCAATCTCTTAGAGAAAATATTAAATAACTAACTGCACCATAGAACGCTATCAACTGCTTAGACTAATAGAAGACAATCCAGTTCACATCATTAGTACTGCTAGTGTGATGAAACTCTAAGCTTATATATTTGCTAACTTTACCAATCTCACATATAGTGCATATTAAGGGGAAATTGTAGGGGGGAAAGGCTTAGCATCATCCTGAGTTGGTACTAACGTTTTCGTTTACTATAAATCCAATTCCCATGGAGTGCTCAAAATGGAGAATGCAGAAGGGGGCGCCAGAAGACGTGGAAACCTTCACTTTCTCATCAGAATGACAGAATAATTTAAAGAAGTACTATTTTCACACAAAGTTTCTATAGTCTTGAATAGACTATAAGATGATTTAATCAATCATATATGCTGATATGCAACCCAGCAAAGGTCGTAATAGAGTAAAACCGGTAACAGAAAAAAAAATGAATGGGGATTGAATTTTTGAGCTGCAGGAAGATTTTTATCAAGCAGCTTGAATTTCAGAAACGACACGGGTATGAGAACGCAAACAATTGCCACAACTTGAAAGCATTAGAAAATTACAAATCTTGATTACGTTCTTTCTCATTCTTAGCAAAAAAAAACACTGGTAATCATATCAAACAGGTCCATCATAAAAATATAAACTAAATTTTTTTTGCATCTTTACCTCGAACGAAGTCAATTGCTTGCGGGGTGCGATGGCAATTGGAAAGAGAAAACTACAAGCAGCTAAAACTGAAACCGCGCTGTTTTGCAATCTTCCTTGGTTAGGGGGTGCAGCCAGTTGAACAGAATTCAGAGAGCTAGAGAATGAAGTCAATAATGAAGAAGATAACCTCAGAGAATTCGAAGATAATTTAATTGCACCGCCCATTTCACGAGCACACACAGAGTTCATAAGCGATTCTCACTTTCTCCCTCACCCCTTTTGCTTTTACACTTAACCTCCTTCAGAAAAGATATTCATGGGATGTTGTGGAGTCCATTACATAAAGCAAAACAGGGGTATGTGTATCATCAGATAAACCAAAGGCAAAAAACGACCGCAAACACGAAAAGAGTCGGTATTACATAATCATAGAGAAGAGGGGGAGGATGCCGAGTTTGCAAAGAGGATCCGCAGGTTCCCAGTCCAGGGAAATCCTGGACCGGGACCGGTCGTCGGGTCGGTTCTCGGCGGTTCAAAGTTTTCGGTTCAATCGGATTCGACACGCGGTTATTTTATTTATTTATTTTTGGTTATATAAAATTATAAATTAAATAAAATATTTATCTATAATATACATATTTAAGTTTATAATTTTTTCATTGTTATTTTTTTATTTTTTTGGTAATGAAAAATATGTATTTTTCATTATATAAAGTTATAAATTATTTGAAGAAAAAAATGACGGGCAGGAGATGTTTGAATTTAATTATAAATGAATTAATATTTATAATTAAGTTAGTTAGTTATCATTTATGTATATATATATTAATTAATCAAAGCCCACGTAGTTCTATTATCTTTACCGGGTGGATCACTCCAAATCAATTGGACTTATAGTACTTGCCATATCGATTTTTCATGTGTCAAATCAGTCTTATTCTTCTTCATTATGTTCATATTGTTATGCTCTATTTTTTTTACAATTATTCAATTACATTTGATATCCCAAATTGATTGGATGCAATGATGTATGACGGTCGTCTAAAATATATAATCATTTACTAAATATTTGCTCTACATCAACTGTTGAAACCAGACATTCTAAAACCTCTATTTTCATCATAGCCGATAACACCGAAAAATCTCGTGATCTGCTCCTCCACCAACCAATAATATTGAAATTCCAGTCAAACGATTAGTCATCTTCACCTATCTGAGCAATCTTAAAAATAATGGTTAGATAAGAATCAAGTTCCACGAATGTGAAACTTGATGAAGACTGGGCCGTTTGGATAGTTGTTTCATCACATTTCTCATTCTACTTAGTGTTGGTTCACTAGAATCACTACCACTACCATGAGCTGGAACACGAATATCTAAACATATTTTATATTCTACATACAACTAATTTAACAAATTAGTTATTTCTCTAATTATGGTCCTGTAATTGACAATGAGTCTATCATCCTCGTCGACAAATACACTATAATAATCTTCTAATAGTGTTCTTAAACCTTCTAATATAATTCGGGGGTTTAGAACGGTGACAACAAGGTTAAGTAGTGATATATTTAGAAGATATTTACATCATTTTTCACTAATAACATATACACAATTTGTTAAATTAGTTTCTTCTTTAAAAATTGTAATAATGACTTTTACATTAACACAAACGGGAACAATAAGGTGTAAAATGAATGAATATACTTGTAATAATAATTTTATAATCATTAAAATACTTTAATAAATCCAAAAGTTTTTCACACTCATTCCAATGATTTTGATGTAAAAATATATTTAGGTACATATTATTCACAAAATTACACAATAAATCTTTATAAGGAACAGTTTGTTAAAGTAAAATATAAGTAAAATTCCAACAGGTTAATACATTTAGAGAAATTTTGTGGGTCTAACATTACTATTTTTACAAAATGTATACAAATCTTTCACTACGCTAGGTTTAGTCGCTAAAAAATTTATGATCCATTTAATGTAGTGTACGATTAAATCAGTACATTTTTATAACATCTTGTATACATAAATTAATAATATAATAAATACATCTAATATAAAAAAATGAACACCAAAAGAAAAATCACATAATACTTTGAAATCAAACATACATGCATTATTATTAGAAACATTATAAAAATAAACGCTATGTACATTATATTGTAAATTATATTCTTCTAATATTATCATAATAATAGTGCATATATTTTGTACAGTGTATGAATCATCAAACATCCTATGAGTTAGTATTCTTTTTTATATTTTTCATTCATTATCTATTAATTACAAGTTATTCCAATATAACTAGGATTTCGTCAATGATCAGATCACATATCACTACATATAGAAACGTTTTGTTCCATTTATGAAATTTTTTTACATTACTCTTTTTATTTTCTTAAAAGATTAAGCAATGCCGTTAATGTGTGATTCACATGAAATTCTAGTAAATGCGAGATTTAAATATATATACATAAATTTTATAGATTTAAACATTCTACAAATCTAAAGGAAATGCTTTTTGAACAAGTTAAATAAATTAATTCTTCCCTATTCTTATTTAAATTAAATTGAAAAAAATGGCTAGTAGAAGACGTATTTGCAGCTCCAAGTACACCTCAACCGGCAATAAAAACCCGACTACTTGGAAGTTAGATTTGTGTAAAATCGATTCCAACATCTATCGGGTATTTTTCTTATGGCATGTTTCTCAAATGTCTCATAACCCCTATCTTATGAAAAACAAATGCATAAATTAATTTTTTTAAAATAAATCAATGGATAAAAAGTAAATTAAAAAATTACTAAATTTGTGAATAAAAAATTCATACATTTTTTTGAAGTGAAATTTCTTTTGACATAATCGATACTTCACCTAAAAGTAGTTAGAACCTCTTCTCGAATTTGGAATTTTGTAGAAAAATTCCATAAAAATTTGGGAATTGCTAATTTTCTTCTCAGTCCACACTTGCTTTTGAAACACAGATGGGTGAAGGGGTGGACGACCACCATAACCACGATAAGAAGATGGTGTTTAACTTAAAATTGACGTTTCGTCCTCCTCCAGTAATGGTGTGCCCGAATCACCCAAATCAAAATAAAAATCTTGCAAATTACTAAAATCAATAATATCGTCAAAATCAGGGGGTGAAAAAGAAAGAATATTTATATTCGACGACATTATTTTGGTAAAGTAATAAGATAGAATTCAAAAATTATTAAATAAAATGCACAAGAATAAGAGAGTAATAGTAGAGAATAATTGAAGAAGAATATGAATTTATATGAATGAAATGAAAAGATGACTAAGTATTTAAAGAGTGTTTTTTTTAAAAATATTTTTTAATTTGTTTATATTAAATTCAATCAGATCGGGCGGTTGGACCGCTGGTCAGATTGGTGGTTGGACTGTAGGTCCGGTCCAACTGCCATTTTTTTAATTTTTATTTTTTTAAAAAAAAAATCCAGCAACAACCAGCTGTTGTGCCGTCTGTTGCGGTGGGCCAGGACTGGGGAAGGTGAAGTGAACCTTAGTACAATCTAATCAAATCTTTGAATGTGGCCGATGAAGATGTTCGAGGTGTTCGATATCCAAGACGCATTTGGAGCGTAGCATGTCGAATCCAAATGAGTCATAACCCCGGAGGGAATTCTAGCTCAACAAGGAGTTTTAACTCGGTAAAGAATCCTAATCCAACAAGGAGTCATATTCCAACAAAGAGTTCTAATCTAACAAGAAGTTCTAAATGAATAAGGTGTCTGAGAATGATATATATGGTCGGGCACAAGAATGAGATATATGAAGTTCAAGAAAGCCTTAAATGGAATTATAAAGGAGGTTTGGGCTAAAGAAATGTCACTTGGAATATTTGGACCCCACGGCCCACTTGAGGAAACCCAAGGCCATGATGAAGCCCACATGGAAAATGAAGTCCAATTGATAGAAGATTTAAAAATTGAGGAAAAAATCTTTGGATAAGGAAATTTCCTTACAAACAATTATCCAAAGAGTCTTTTTCCTTATCCAACCTTCTTTAGATAGAGTTAATTGCTTCTTTGATAGAGTTATTCTTTCCTAGTGTTTATCTATTTGTTTAGAGTTGTATTAGGGCTTAAAATCGTGCCCTCTCACCTATAAACAAGGGGGAGGGAAAATTTCTTTTGTAGACAACAAATTTATGCAATTTTGTGATATTAGTATTCTCTTTCGGCCAAATGATGTGAATTTTTGTTTGTGGAATGTAAACGTGGAGTTACTTATTCTTGTATCAAGATAAACACACGAATCAAGCAAATTTCGAAATGAACAAAAATAAAAGGATAGATTGCGCAATCCAACAAAAAGTTAAACAAAATAAAATGATGAAAAAGAATGGAGATGGAAGAAGCATATTATTCCGCAGAAACTCAATCAAACATGGAACATCAACCTCTAGCCAATTATTACGCTAGAAACGAATTTAAACCAAAGGTTCAATAAAACGCCTACTGACGACCTACTATAAGATAAATACGAGTATCATAGAATAAACATTTACATGTATCCTAAGATGCATGCAACCTAATTTTCTTTAAAATAGGAATTCAATAAACAAAGAGATCTCTCTATGAAAGTTCATAATGAAATTAACGTCAAAATTCTTTCTTGAAAAATTGGCAAAATCTATCTTTATATGGACTACAAATTTAATGGGCCTGGGATTCTAATCCCTAAACTTTATTTGAGCCCCACCTTATTTAAATACTATTAAAATTAGACCTTACCCAAGTAAGAAGCTCATCCTAACTTAATTCCTAAAAAGTAGAAAATTATACAATTGCATAAAAATTCAAAATTCTCACTAACTAATGGACTAATTTAATTAAAGGGCATAAGAAATAAAAATTCAAAATCCATCTTGGCATCTTCGAGCAGGAGTCGTGACCTCCCGCACGCGCAACATCTCATATGCTCGATTTGGCCTCAATAACTCGCGTGCCAACTTCCAATTTAAGAATAGTATATTCCAAAATTATTATCCCACAATCGGACCGTTAGAAATTGATATCCTTTTTTCAAAATATGTGTTGATAAATTTTTTAATCACTGATTAAAATTTTAGTTCGATCGGAATTTGTTGAGACCCCCGATTGCATGCTGCAAATAGCAGATCGTGACTAAACAAGAGCAGTATGTTCCAAAATTCATATCTCACGACCTGACTGTTTAAATTGTATATACTTTGTACAGGAAGGTCCACAAGGAATTTTATGACTCCTGATAAATTTTCAGACCGATCAGGCGAAGTTTGGGCATGTGATTGGAAGAAACCATAAAATTGTGATTTGCTATAATTCACAAGCACAGGGTCTGACTACTTTAAACTATACAAGAATCCAATTTCATCTCGGGCTTCTAACATTCACATCATCCCCTCCTTTTTGGGAAAGATTCATGCTCGAATTCAAATCTTCATGTGAATTAGAATACTCTACATAAGCTGGTAACAAGATCGAAATTCTATTGAAAATTGTATCAGGTAGTGAGGAAAATTGGGGACTGGACGTTCAACGCGTTTACGGCAGGGTTCAAATCTAAGGTTGAGGATAAGGGATTTGATTAGAAAGCAAAATGATTGTTTACCACAATAGTGCCAATGCTGTTAGTTGATTTCAAGTTGGATTTTTTTTTGAAATAATGCTCTCGACAGGAAGGTTTGCTCAACCTGTTGGCTTTGATATATTATGAATTTGATTCGGTTAGCATAAATTATACTGACAAAAAAACTGTTGAATTGTCATCATATGCATGGTTCGATTGACTACCTAGGAAAAAACCTTATAAAAAGAAACATCTCTTGAGTGGTTCTCCATTGCAGGAATACATTGTCAATTTGATGCAATTATGGTTTTTGGAAGTGGTAAAGGATTGATGGGGATGCTTTAATTCAATTTCTTTATTGAGTTTGAGTGATTTGATTGGACACAAATCAAATTCAAATTATGTGTATGCTTTAATTCAATTTCTATAATTGGTATCTTCATCTCTTCATGATTTTGTCCATTGTGCTCATTACACTTGTGTTCAGATTTTGTTGATAAAGTAGTTAATTATAATATTGTATTTTGTTATGATTAGAGATGGATGGATCTTGAAAAGCGAAGAAATTAAAAACTCTGGATTCATCTTTTCAAAGGAAGTAAGCTTCTACAAGTGAAAATTATCATTCTCAATCACAAAGAACAGAAAATAAAGTTGTTTCTCTTCTTAAGCATGATGAGACTAGAGTTGAAAATGAAGTTTCTCATAATCCAGAGCATGATCCAAATATAGTTGAAAATAAAGTTGCTACTCCTCCTGGGCATGATTCCACTAGTGTGGAAATTATATTTGTTGATCTAGAACGCAACCCAGGCAAACAAAAGCCAATTTATCAATATCCTATTGATGAAATAGATGCAGAGAAGTAAACTTAAATAAAGAAAAAGGTATTTCAACCTGATTTGAAAGTGTATCCTTCAACAGTGTTTGGAAAACAAAATTGTAGATTTCGAAAATCTTGGTTCAAACAATTTTCCTGGTTGTAGTATTCACCCACAAAGGATGATGTATATTGTTTTCCGTGCTTCTTATTTGATGTTGGGAATAACACTTGTAATACATTTATGCCAATAAGATTCAAATATTGAAAATGTGAAAATGATAGGAAAAAATGTCCGTTGCTCAGGCATGTTGGAGAGAAAAATTCATGCCATAGTAATGCACCTTGGATTCATTTAGACCAGAAATGAAACGGAAAAGAAGCTTGAAGCTTATGGCTATAGTTAAAAGCATCCGACGACTTACTCTACAAGCTTGTGTATTGAGAGGACACTGTGAATCCTCTTCTTCCAATAATCAAGGTAATTCTTATTGAGTTAATTACATTAATGCGAACAATGAACGGTGAATTGGATGATGTTGTTGCGAAAGCTTCTTTGAATGCCAAATATATTTAACCTATGATTCAAAAACAATACGTGAGGAGATTTGTGATGCATACTTTTGTATTCTAGTTGATGAAGCAAGTGATATTGCAAATAGGCATCAAATGGCTATTGTGTTGAGATTTTGGCATTGAAAATTATACACAATGGCTACTTTCTCACTCTAGAATCTTCTCCTGATTCTCTCTACGCACCCACCGATCCACACTGCACACGTGCACAAAGCAACCTTTGGCCACTCCGATGGTGGTGGAGATGGGGCCTCCGGACCCCCTTGATCCGGCATCGACTAAAGCTTTACCTCCAGCATTGACTGAAGCCTTACCTCCGGCACCACTACCAGTAGCAGATCAAAAAATGAAAATCTCTAAGGCAACGGGGAAGAGGCCGCTGATCGAGCACCCAGCCGATAGCTCCAAAATCGGGAAGCGTAATTGGATAGATGCCAAGACACTTTGCGAGGATGGCGTCTCCTTTTACTTCACGAATTTTCCGACCGATAGTACTGAGGAGATTATGAAACGATCCTTCAAAAAATTCGGAGTGGTATCTAGCGTCGTCATCCCGAAGAAGCTAGACAGAGCAGGAAATAAATTTGGTTTTGTCAAATTTAGACCGATCATGGATGGAATCGGTAAAACGTTGCTGAAAATCAGTGATCTGAAGTTCGGGAATCAGCCTGTGCGCAAACGTAGTCCGATTCCCAAAGACCCAGAGGACCCATAGTCGGAGGACAGCAGCACAACCTATTGTGCCAGCGATCCCTGTGAAACCTCGGGAAACAATCGCCATCACCGTAGATCCGACGCCAGAAGAGACCGCATGGCTCAAGTGGTGCCTGGTTGCAACGCTAAGGGGAGTCTCGCGAGAACAAATCACCCGGGAAATTAGAGGGAGTAATGGGCTGGAGTCTATATGGTCTCTCTGCTCCCAGGAATGCAGGTACTGCTTCACACGGTGTCTGACGAAGAGATGCAGGCTTTCCTGCAGGATCAGGCCAAATGGCAAAAGCTTGGTCTAAAGAGTCTGCCGCAGTGGTCTCCAGAAGCGACGACACACCCAAATGACCGATGGCTATGCCTCTTCGGTATTCCGATGCACTATTGGAACAAAAGAATCTTCGCTCAACTGGTAGCGCCTATCGGAAAAATGATGCAGGTTGAAGAAGAACATAGCGGATTCCGTGATTATGATTCGGTAAGGCTGATGGTGCGCAAGAAGAATCTGCATCTTGCTGTCCCTAATCTTAACCTTGTGACAGCAACTGGCACGTACCCAATCCAAGTTTGTGAAGAGCCAAAAGCCTGGCACAGAGCCGTAGGAATGATCAGAGCCAGTGATGTCCAAGGAAGGGTTTTGGATGACGGAATCTGGCCAGTGTTGGCACAACTCGTGGTTGCACAACCCGTAACATGGTAGGAAGATGGTGAGATACAACCGGTAGGAAATGAGGGGATGACTGAGCGGATTGAGCAGGAGCAGCCTCAGAGTGAGCATCTTGTAGTTTCAGAAGGAGAAATCCCAGGAAAAAGGCTAATAAAGCGATCAGAGGAATTGAGAGGTAGACTTGTGAATATCGTAGTGTTGGTGAGGACCCAGATAGTAGGCCTGGAGAGGTAGTTGTTGACCAACACGAGAGTATGGATAGCCCTGCCGCTCTACTGGATGAACTGGGAAATGATCTAACCCCAAATAAGGTTAGTGGTAGGATGGATAATATTGCCAACACATATGCAAAGCGGTCTAGGGAAAAAGAATCTATGGCAGCTAGCATGTCTGCCTTGGATGCTGAACAGGAGAAGATCCAGGAAAGAATTCAGGACATGCAGGAGGAACTAAGGCAATCTGAGGCTACAATGGAACCTCTGGATCAGACCTTTGAGGAAATAAAGATAGGACATGAATTAGGCCAAGTGGCAGAGCTGGATAATGCCACAGGAAGATTCTGGAGTTTGCTAGCTGAAGCTGAAGAGCCTAAGATTATTGTATCAGAAGGAGAATTATCAAGCATTAAGTCAGCCATAGGTGCTCAGAAGCTCTATGACTCTGAGCCCAACTCGGGAATAAGGGGTTACAAGGGGTCGCCAAAGGTCTTAAGAAGGTCTAATAGGGTTGCCAAGACACCACAATCGTACAAGAACTAGTATGCGCAGAGGCAGAAAGAGGCCAAACAACAGGCCTATGACAAGAAGGATCATTTTTTGAAACAGTAGGGGCCTCAGGAGAGCTAAACCTCACATTAAGGCATGGGTGAAGCAATATTCAGTAGGTATCCTAGCCATCGCAGAGCCTTTCCAATCTGAAAGGAGAATAAAACAGCTAGCCCACACACTGGGGTTTCTAAATTCAGCTACTAATGCTGAAGCATTAGGAAAGATATGGATAATGTGGAGTGCTAAAGTGGACTTTCAGATCTTGTTTAGACATGAACAAGCAATAACCGGCAGGTGGAACTGTGATGGTACAGAGATAATCATCACTTTCGTGTATGCAAAGTGTTCTATGATAACAAGAAAACAACTTTGGCAGCACCTTACAACAATTAATCTAGTAGGTTTACCTTGGATCACATTAGGTGATTTTAACGTTATCAGATCAAAGCAGAAAGGAAAGGGGGATGCACAAGGGTTGCGCTGCCAATGCAAGAATTCAACTCCTGCATACATAGCTGCGCCTTGATGGATCTAAAGATCAATGGGAGGCAACTATCCTGGTGCAGTGGTCATGCTGGGCAGCAGCGCACTTGGGCACATCTAGACAGAATCCTAGTTAATTTTGAGTACATGCGCTGGCAGCCAACAAGTTTCTACAGGCTGCTGGGCCGTAGAACATCAGATCACAGCCCACTACTCCTACAGTTAGCTGACATGGTGGAGAGTTATGGCACGAGATAGTTTAGATACCTGGATATGTGGTCTACGGCAGATTCCTTTGAACAGTTAGTCAGATAGGTATGGAACTCTGTGCCTGAGATGCCAGGCATATTCTCACTTGGCAGAAAATTGAAATGTCTAAGAGCTTAGCTACGTACCTGGAACAAGTAAACATTTGGGAGGACTGAGGAGCACATCAAGGCATTAGAACTCGAGATGGAAAGGTTGGAACTGGAGATGCAACAAGGATTCTCTAGCAACACAGAATTGGCCTACCAAAGGGCTAAAGCAGATCACTGCCTGTGGGAGAGCAGAGAGTTCAGCAGACTTGAGCAACTTGCTAAGAAAGCTTGGTTGAAGAATGGTGATAAGAACACACAACTGTTCCACTCAGTTATAAAAATCAGGCAGAATAAAAAGAGAATCTCGCAAATGAAACTCATTGATGGTAGGTTGCTAGAGGGGCAGAAATGCATTCATGAGGAAGCAATATGCTACTTTCAGCAACTACTATCTCATAATGCCACTGCAACACATCTGGATGAAGTTGAACTGGATAGACTCTTCACTGATAAGCTTAACACGGTGGACAACCGAGAATTGGTGAAGATGCCAACACATATGGAGATCAAAAATGCACAGTGGGCAATACCAGTTAGCAGCTCCCCTGGCCCGGATGGATTTGGATCAGGGTTTTATAAGGCTACATGGACAATCACTGGATTGGATCTAGTAGAAGTCGTGAGAGACTTTTTCAAAGGAAGGGATCTGCCTAGGATTTTTTATACAAATGCCATCACCCTCATTGCAAAAATTGAGATCCTGTCTCATTTGATCAGTTTCGACCGATCAACCTTTCCACAGTGGTTTATAAAGACATCGCTAAAGTCATTGCTGAAAGATTGAAGCCACACATGCCAAGATTAATTAGGGAGGAGCAAGGAGCCTTTCTTGCAGGACACAATATCTTTGAAAGCATACATCTTGCGCAGGAGATGGTCTATTCATTGCACAAAAGGAGGAAAGGAGGGAAT
>JAOWBN010233440.1:0-12462 GCA_028565015.1 Pinguicula moranensis
TATGCAGGTCCCTCCATGTGTATGTTTGTGCTACCATCCCCCCCCCCCCCCCTAACAAATCCCTACATCATGATGCTATAAGTATTGTATGATGATCCTGACTGAGAAGCGAATAAAGACTGTCAAGCATGATAAGATCTAGCATGCTGTTTGAGGAATGGGACTGATATGTCGATGCCTATGAATATAAACCAAGTTGTGTACCAAATCTGTGTAAGTGATTTGATAGGGCGTTTATGGGGCATGTACCACCTCAACTAAAAACAAAATAAAACTGAAAATAGAAATACTGTATAACAGATTTGCGGTGCCATGTGATAGAGACTTATAAGCATCATGGTTGATCCAATGTTTGTGGGATGGGTGTATGGCTAGGTACAAGCCACCGTGAAAGGCATGCTACATCAGGAAAGGATGCAACAAAAGACTACCTATAGTGGGAACACAAATGGAGCACCACATAATGACCTTACCACATACTGATATTGTATATTCTAGCATCCCTTGTTTTTGTTGTTTTCGATAAGCCCATTTCATTAATAGAAAATGTTTACAGAGTTTACAAGTAGTAAGTATCGCTTTAGCTCATGCTTGCCTCAAAGCTATAAACCTCCTTGGAATAGCTCTGAAATCATAGTCTTCACCTCGTACTTACCATCAGGTATAGCTAAGGGTGATCTGATACACGGCTCACCTGGCGTCATAGTAGATCACAAAGCAGCTAAGCATTCAGATCATCACCGTCATCCGCTCTTCACCAAAACTGAACGTCATGACTGTCAACTTATCAATTCCCATTTTAAGGATATTGGTACACAGCTTGATTCAGTTCGATGATCTATCCCTGTAATGATTGATGGGTCATACTCCGATCCGACACATATTACAGATCTAGCCCAAGTAAGCCCCTAATTTTGAACTTGCATGGCTTTGATTTACTTGTTCTGTCACAGGACACATGCCTGCCAAAAGTACTGATTGATAGCAAGGCTCCTTCCACCTCATCTGGATATTGGTTAGATTTTGTGGCTCTTACCATGGATGTAATCTGCCGCCAAGGATGGCTTAGTCAATTCAGTGCACTGCCCCCATTGAGGAGTATTCCACATTAATTGCAGTTCAGGTTCAACATCTTGTTACTTGTTACATAAGCCTCTGCTGATTCCCATATTGCCACCAATGTTGTCATATATTTTGAGTTTAGCCAAGGATGATGCACATGGCTAGTGGCTTGCTAGTTTGTGTCTTGGAAGATCTAGTACAAGAGTTAGCTAGATTGAGCTACTTTCATGAACAGCCAGCCGCCTAGGCGATTGTGATTATGTCCACAAAGTCTGGTACCTAACCTGTACCACATGGAAAATCGAAGGCAGTCAAATAGCTCAAACAAAAGAGATCACGGCCAAGATTATGTCTTCGCTCTTGTCCTCCTTGTCTCCGGTACCTAACATGTGCCTCATTGAATAGCAAAGACATTACTGATGTACAAGTTAAATTAAGCGCTAATAGATTAGTGAAAAAAACTGTAAGACATGGGAACATCAGAGTTTAGCATGAAAACGTGAGGTACCATTGAGGAAATCAAAGATCTGTTCCATTGGTTGTGTTTGTTGCAGGCAGCTTCGCAAGTATAGCAACTTTATGACCAGAAAAGTGCAGGCGGGCCTCATGCCCCTCTATATTTCTATCATCAGTTTATGTTTTATCCAAATGAAGGGACAAGAAAGCATCACTAAATTACAAAGTGCATCCACTTATAACTCTGGTAGTTAATCACTTTGTGTAACATCATTGCACCTTCCTGCCGCAAATTCTAATAAGGTGGAAACCATACCAGATCATCAGAGATAGCATAAATGTCAGCATAGGAATTCTTTCACATTCATCCAGAATTAGACAGAATGAACGGTGGTCTTATTCTGAATAAGCATCATGTATCATGATCAATCAGAGTTAAGTATTAAAGGTGATACAGCTTAAAGGGCTTATCAGCCAGTCATTCATGCTATAAGAAAATAGTTCAGGGGTTCTTTTGGCTCTGATCCACATCCATGATGAGTTTTGTATGATGGATAAAAGCTGAGTTACATTCTTTTCAACTCCTTAGAAGAAATGCAGATTTCTATATTTCCAAATGCACCAAATCAAAGCTAAACACAGTGTTTTCCAAGATTCTATGTTGACATTGTTTGGTTTGATTTCCATGAAGACATGTAGGGCTGGCACTTCGTTATTGTCTTGCAAATCTGAGTTGTCCATGGACAACCAGGCTATCATGAGTTGCCATACCTGCATAACATATGAACATTTAGAAAATAAATGTTGCACAGTTTCATCATCTGATTGGTAGAGGGGGCAGTTTATATATATTCCTTGCTGAATTATGTTCCTGCGTTGCAGATTATCTTTGTAGGAATGGCATTTTGCAAACACTTTCAAGAGAAGGTTAGTACTTTCATTGGAGTAAAACTATTCCACGTACTTAGTAAAAGTTGCTTTTTTTTCTTGTTCATATTAGTACCGAGGGATGGTTGTGGTAATTTTCTTGTATGCACCATTAACCGTATACCTACCATCTGGTTTAAGGTTGTTTAGGGTGGCAAGCAGATTGTTTATATCCTCCATATCTGATTCTCTTAGTTGCCTTCTCCATGGACACGTCCAACTCCAGTTTTACTCATTCCATTGTCCTGCATCAGAAACATACATTTGTTTATTAGAAACAAGTCTATAAAGTCTAGGAAAGCTTACCGCTAGAACAAAATTGTTTAGGCATTTATCAGTCCAAAATTTTAGTCCTTCTATAGAGCCAAATTTGATCTTGATGTTCTGTAAAAACCAGTCTGAAGATAATGTCACATGTAGGTCTTTCCACCAGCTTGAGGCATATCTTACTCCTTTAGATCTAGCAGTTGTAGCTGAAGGTTTAATGAGTTCATTTAGATTTCCCACATACAGGATTCCTTGCCTTCCATACTTGGATCTAAGTATATCCATGGCTAAGTTTTTCTCATTTCCCAAAATTCTATATCCCCACTTTCCCAGAATGGCTTCATTGGATGCACTTAGATTCCGGACTCCCAGGCCCTCTTCTGTGCATGGGGTGATCACTTTATTCCATGCTACCCAGTTCACTCTTCTCTGGTTATTGTTGCTGCCCCAAAAGAATGATCTCTTATACTGCATCAATTTTTTCAAGATTGAAGATGGTGCCTTATAGAAACCAAAATAGTGTGTAGTTAAAGTTGAGAGGATAGAATTGATGATTGTCAGCTTTCCTCCCATAGAGAGAAATTGATGATTCCATAGGATAAGTGATGTAGTGAACTTTTTCAAAACCAGAGACCAAGTTGTCTGTTTTTTTGCAGAAGCTCCTACTGGAAGTCCCAAATAACTCAGTGGGAGTGATGTAGTCTTACATCCAAGATATGAAGCCATGCCTTCTAAGATTTCCTGTGGCAAATTGATACCTACTAAGCTACTTTTTCTAAAGTTAATTTTGAGTCCCGAAGCTAGCTCAAAGTTTAGTAAAATGGCCTTCAAGGACTGCACAGAGGACCAGGATCCTTGCCCAAAGAAGGGAGTGTCATCTGCGAACTACAAGTGTGAAAGTTGGATCCTTTCCGCCCCAATTTCCACTCCTTTATATCTACCAATCTTTGAGGCCTTGTTGATCATGGTAGAAAGACCTTCAACAGATATTAGATAGAGAAATGGTGACAACGGATCACCTTGTCTTAGGCCTCTCTTAGGGTAAAACTCCTTGGTAGGACTGCCATTTATAAGAATTGAAGTAGAGGCTGTTTCAAATAACTTTTTTAGCCACAAGATCCAGCATTGTGGGAAATCCATTTGGAGCATTACTTCTTGCAGGTACTGCCAATTTACAGTATCAAAAGCCTTTTCGAAATGAGCTTTAAAGAGAAAGGCCTTTGTATGCATCTTCTTTAACTCATCCACAGCCTCATTGGCAATCAATACACCATCAAGAAGCTTTCTCCCTTTCATGAATGCCATTTGAGTTGGACATATTATCTCCTCCATCACATAGGAAATTCTGCCAGCTAGAACCTTAGCAATTATCTTAGGCATAGCTCCAATTAGAGTGATTGGCCTGTAGTCATCAGGGGTCAAGGGAGAATCTGTTTTTGCTATAAGTGAAATATGTGCAGCGTTGCTCCCTCTTGATAGCCTGCAGTTCGTATAAAATTCCAAAAGCAGCTGATGTATGTCAGTTTTAAACAAAGCAGAAAAATGTTTAATAAACCTTAAATTTAGCTCATTAGGGCCCGGACTTTTGTTGCTACCACATGCTTCAATAGCTTCCATGATTTCCTGTTAAGAAAAATGTCTGGTTAAGAATTCTTTTGCAGGTCTTGACAGTTTGTTGAAGGTTATGTTCAACACTCGAGGCCTATTCCAGATGATCTCTGAGTATCTTTGCGGGAAGTATTGTCTGAAACAGTGTTTGACTGCCTCTGGATGTTCCACCCACATGCCATTTTCTTGTACCCCATTTATCATGCTTTTCCTTATGTTTCTACTAAGCCATCTATGAAAATATGTTGTGTTAGCATCCCCTAACTTCAGCCAATTTATCTTTGGTTTTTGATATAGTATGTTGTCCATTTTCTTTGTCAAATTTTCTAGTTCATATATGAGGTTCTTCAAGGTATTCTGTCCAGCACCCAGTAAGTGCAGCTGAGGATTTTGTTCAGCCTCCTGTTCTTTAGATGCAAGATAGGACAGTAGCCTTTTTCTCTCCCCCATCAGGTTCCTTGATGCTTGTTTATTCTAGTTCCGAATAGCCTTTTAATATTTTGATTTTGGTTTTGATCTTGAAGCTCACATAGCCACTCACATCTGCAGTATTCCAAACTTGTTCCACCAATGCATTATAATCTGGATCTTCAAGCCAGCAATCAAAAACTCTGAGCGGTTTAGGCCCCCAATCCTGAATGCTACAGAAGAGTACCACTGGACAGTGGTCCGAGTCATCCCTATCTAGTCCTGTTTGTGACCATATCATGTCCTCTCCCAACCATGACTCATTCACAAGAAACCTGTCCAATCGACTCATGGCCTTTAATGACTTAAGATACCATGTGAGTTTCCTTCTTTCCATCTTTAAGTCGTGTAATCTCATTTACATTAAAAAGGCTCTGAATAATGATATTTCTTGAGAGCTAGTGGATGATGGAGTACCTCTTCTTTCTTCCTCTTGCAATATGGCGTTGAAATCACCCATTAAGCACCATTTTTCATCCAACTTGTTGTCGTAAAATTTTAGGAGTTCCTCCCATTGAGCCTGTTTAGATGAAAGGTGCCTTGGTCCATAAATGTTCAGTATGTTAGACAGTATTGTATCATTTTTCCAGTTTCATGTTACTCCCAAAATATTGGTGCCGGATATGATCTGTGTTGTAGTGGACTTAGCAGAGTCCCACATGTAGAGCAGTCCTCCTGCTTGACCATTCACTCCCTGGTATATCCAATCCAACTCACTATTATACCATATATAAGTGTATAGCATCCAATCTATAACATCCATCTTTGTTTCTTGTAGGCTTATAAAGTCAGGTTTTTGTTCCATAATGAGAGCTGTAACTCTTCTCCTCCTTTATGGGCTACCCAAGCCTCTTACATTATATGTTATGACCTTCATTTAAGAAGATCTTTTTCCTCCTTGCTCCGTGATTGTTCCATTTCTGAGTTTCTAACTATCTGAGTCTTAGTTGAAATACCTTGTAGATCTGATAGCATCGAGCTGGTTTCCTCCAGGTTAGTTCCATACACTAAACTTATTTCTTGACCAAGAGCCATTATTACCTTTGCCTCAGTTCTGATTTTCTCTAAAGACATATACTTGTGCTTCCTCCATTGACTCTGTTATACTTGGTAGATGGTGGGGTGTTAGAGTATCAATCCATTCCTTAAGAAGGGTCTTGTCTCTATCTTGTTTTAAATTCACTGTCTTTCTAGTTTGACTTATTGTCTTTGGGCCAGGGCCTCTTTTGTCCTTGATTTCTATAGACCTAATCTTCTTGACAATAGAAGTAGATGTAGAAGGCCCTTGAACAATAGGTTTAGTTGGTTCAAGTAAAGGAAAATCCGAGGAGGGATATTAAATAGAGGTGTTGATTCAGCTTCCATAAGGTCTAGTCCGACATTAGAAGGCTGAGATGATTGATCATATGGCTTGATCTGTTGATGCATCTCAATAATAGTTGTGTCTCTTATCACCACCTTTGTATTCCTCTCAGGGGTCACTTCATCATCCTGAAGAGGTTGAGCTTGTAGATCTCCTTCTAAATCTTCAAGTGATGCCACCTTATTTTCATATATTAGCTCGAGCTTAAATGCAACAAGTGATGATTTCTCCTTTGGAAGATTTTGGTTTTCTATCTCTGCTTCAAGTATACTTCCTGTAATTTTAGTAGTAGTTAATGAAGCTCCTGAGACCGGCCACCAGTCTAATTTCCCAGGTACCCATTGAGTGATGCAATCATTTGCTAAGGAAATGGATGAATAGTCATGTCCAAAGGATACTTTTGTACTTATTATTATAGCATCAACACGAGGTTGTTTTGATGATATTTGATCCTGGACTTCAGTGCCATCAGTGACAAAATCAGAGCCAAAGTTAGAAACCAAGTGATCATTTGTGCTATCAGAGGGAGAGGAGGTTGTAGCAGTGTCTTGCCAGGGGTGTGTATGAAGTCTTTCAGTGATAACTTCCCGGATGATCAAAGTAGTAGTTTTACCATCAATGGTAATAGGCATAGATTGTGGGATAGGGTGATGGATTTCAGATTGGATCAGGAGCTGAGCTGCCTCCATTCTTTTATGCATGATACTACACTCGTCTATCATAATCAGTTTTCAAAGTTTATTCCCAATAATCTCCAGGTTTTTTGTTGACCACAGTTGGAGTGGCAAGCCATAGATTTTATACCAGTTCGTTATTGAGGTGGGTTCAGCTCTTGCTTCAGACCAGGGCATCATATCAGATAGCCAATTCATCAACCACTTCCTATCATGTTTCAAGAGAGGACCCATGTTCGTGGCTTTTTCTTCCCACCGTAGGACTCTATTGCCTCCCATTGGAGTTACCATGATGTTGAGATATCCAGCTGTTCTCATTGCAAGTTGAAGTTCCCTCCATTCATCATATTTCCTTAATACACCTATGTATCCTTGTGAAAGCCAGTCTGCAAGTGTACCTCCAGTGGAGAATGATAATATTGGGACAACGTTCTGGGGATTGTTAGTTTGGTCCTTCACCACACATGTAGAACCTACTTCCATGCCTGATTTAGACATAATTATAGACTTACCATTCAAAGATTCCAGCTTTGAAGACATAACCACCCAAGTAGTCTTTTCTTTCAGATGGACATTTTTTGGAGACCAACTCACTTGTGTCTTCTTGCGTGTTATCTGATAAGTGCTTTTTGGATACCTTGCAATATTTGCTTTTAAACGGTAAGATCCAATCCATACACTATTGAGCTGAAAAAGCATGCTGGCTATGTCAGTAGAATTCTTAACTTCCAGGAACGCAAAAGGTGAGCCATATTGATCCAACTTTCGAGCTATCTTAAGGGAACGGGTGTTGAACTATTTCTTCAATATTCCCATAAGTCTATCAGAGCAGCAGTTGAGTGGGAAGTTGGACAGGAAATAAGTGGGAGATGAGTTTAAAGCTTTCAAATCTACCCGTTGATACTATTCTGTTTGGCCAAGCCAGGTGGAGCACTATCAGAACATTAAGGGCTATTTTACAGAATTTTGAAGCAGTTTGAGGACTAAAGATCAACTTTAATAAGACAAAGTTGATAGGCATCAATACACCTGCCTCAACATTTGAGGAGATGGCTGCATTTCTAAGTTGTAAGATAGAAAGTATTCCATTTAAGTACCCGAGTCTTCCTATTGGATCAAAATTGAGTAATATGGCAACATGGGAACACAAGCATCTCTCTATGGCAGGACATTGTCAAGATGGGAACACAGGCATCTCTCTGTGGCAGGAAAACTCACTTTGTCAAATTCTGTGCTCTCAGCTCTGCCCTCCCACTACTTCTCCTTCATTAAAGCCCATGCCCTTGTCATTAAGAAGCTGACATCAATTCAGCGGGATTTTTTCGGGTGAGTTCAACTGAGAAAAGGAGAATCTATTGGAGCTCTTGGAAGAAGATTAAAACATCAGTGAAAAATGGGGCCTGGGGGATGAACCTGACAAATTTTAATGATGCAATGTTGGGTAGATGGGGAGGCAGATTAATTAATGGAGAGAGATCCCTAGCTGCAGCAGTTTTAAGGTCTAAATATGGGCAGGATGGTATGATTCAAATGCGTGATCTTAGACAAATCAGAACACAGAATACACAAACATTGACAAAAGCAATGAGAAGTATGAGTCATGCTTATCCAAGTAGATGGTGGAGTAAAGTGCGGGAGATGATGAATACCACATGGTTTTCTCATAACTATCGAGTGATCTTGGGCAATGGGGTGGGAATCTGTTTCTGGACTCATAGGTGGCAACATAACACATTGCTGGCTAGCAAGTACCCAAGATTATTTCGAGTGGTGGGGAACAAACAACACAGTGTTGCAAAATCAGTTTTTTAGGAAGGAGATCAATGGAAATGGATGTGGAACTGGAGAAGGTCATTGAGAGTGTCAGAACTTCCATATCTGAGAGATTTGGAGGAGTTCATAATGGACAGAAAACCAGACCCCAACAGCATAGATAAGTACTGCTTTGGGAATGGATCAACTGGATTGTATAGCTCTAAGGAGGCTTATCACATAGTCTCAGAATCCATAGATCCTGTGTTCAGTCAGTACCAGATGGAGCCTACCAAGGTTAACCTGCAAGGCAGGCATGTTATACCAGCTGGTCAGGAGGTTAGTTGCACATTGTGTAGATCTGAGCAGCAAACAACTGGTCACCTTTTTCATGACTGTGAGATCATCAAACAAGTATGGTTGAGACTCAAGGTCTGGCTAACAACAAGGTGGCATGGATGGTAATAAATAGATTTGCAGTCTCATCTCTTTAGAAATATAGGACACATGCACAGGAAGGTATTAACTTCGAAATACTATTATCACTTTGGCTGGCTTTTATGTGGACCCTCTGGAAAATGAGGAATAAGGTCCATTTCAGCTGCAAGATATAAATCCTGTGGAGATGTAGCATATAATTCAAAGGATAACGTGGTCCTAGCTGAGGTCTAGACGTGCATGATTCTCATATTCGATGAATGATTGGCTTATCTAGCCATTACTATGCATGGGGAGACATATCAGTTAAAGAGAGGAGTCACTCTGAGCAGAGACTTATGCCACGGTCTACATGTACAAACAAGGAAGTAACTTTTTCTTGTTGCATTTTAACTGTTATGCTAAAAATTCTTGTTGTTCTGTCAGGTGTACCTTAATGAGGAGCAGTTGGCGTAAGCATGGATTGAAGTTGATTGATAACCAACTTAGGGGCTATGGAACCGGTCCCTGGAGATGGAGGACAGTTAATTCAGGTGCCCCAGGAAGTAGATTTATGCAATCTAAGGTGGCAGATTGAGGTTGAGGTAAATAGAACACTCTCAGCTATTCAGGTAAAACGCATAATCTTTGTTCTAAGTCTTGAAGGTTAGACTACAAACAACTTGATTATACCTCTGTCAGGCTGTGGGCAGTGGATAATATGTGATATATGCTGGGATGTGGAAATGTTATGCTCATGTATTACCTCTTTACTGCATGGTAGTACCCGTAGGTGCTTCGGAGAAGAGGGATTGGCACCCCCTTGAAACACTGCCAGCAGAATCACAGGAGAGAAAACACACAGGGCAATATTGGGGATGGGGTCTGGTGTGTCTAGGGACTCTTGGGGATGGTGTTTCATACTGCTAGCTTAGTGCAAGAGGAAGCATTGCAGCACTGCCGATATGGTGACCATGTGTTTGGCACTTGGCATGTGGTGATAGAAATGGTTGCACTATCGATCATTATCGAGTATTATTCTGTAAAACTGAGCACTACAGAGTAGGATCCGAAGGGCTTGAAATGTATGTAGTGAAGAAGGAAGGGAGCAACAAATCAAACGGCTATGATGTTATAAGGTGTACAGGACGAGCTTTGTTAACTACCACAGTAAACACTCCTGTAACCATATTTTATAGTGGCATGCATAGTCTAAGGTCAATAGATCAATACTCCATGCAATCTTATGACCTTTTATGCTATAAGATAGACAGGCAGATCTGACAGTTTTAACAAGGTAAAGACCCATGTCGTCATTTACATGGCAACCTGCATAGCTTAGAGCCAGTTGATCACTATTGTATACCCACCTTGTACATGTGTGTGTATGTTATGTCCAAAGTCAGTCGTCCTATGTTTCTTTGCTATTTTTTATTCGGGTTTGTTGTCTCGCGATTCATTCCTTTTAACATACTTTTTTATATTATATTGATTTTGGCTTAACAAAAAAAAGGCTCCACATGGAAAGGTTTGCACCGTTGTTATTGATGGAGGGATTTGCGAGAATATTGTTTCACAAGTGTTGACAAACTCATATGGAAGACAGCACCACACCCAAATCCAAACAAAATCTCTTTCTTCAAGAAGGGAAATGAGGTAATGATTACTAAGCGTTGCTTGGTCTCACTTTCTTTTGGAAAGTATCAAGATGATGTTATCTTCAATATTATGCACATGGATGTTTGTCACATATTTCCTGGCATACCATGGCAATTTGATAGGCATGCCATTCATGATAGACGAAAGAACACATATACCTTTAAAATAAGCAGAATGGAGATAGTGCATCTACCATGGAAAGAATAGAAGATATCCACAAATATAGGTATGAATAATTTTCTAACCTTGTCGGAATTCATGAAAGAAAGTGAGGAAAGTGGTACAAGATATTTGTTATACGCTAAAGAGCAAGAAAATGCTGCATCGATACCTAGTAAGGTAAGTTCTCTCTTGGAAGAGTTCATTGATGTCATCCCTCAAAGTTGCCTCCTAGATTATTGGAGGAACATTCATCATCAAATTGATTTAATTCCTGGTGCAACTCTTCCAAACAAGGCCCATTATCAAATGAGTCCATAAGAACATGAGGAGCCAAATAGACATGTTATGGAGCTATTGTCTATAGGATATATCAAAGAAAGCATGAGCCTTGATACAGTACCAGCACTCTTAAATCCAAATAAAGAATTTATTGAAGAATGTGCATTAACAGTCATGCAATCAATCACATTACTATCAAGTACCATTTCGTTATTCCGCGAAATGATGAAATGTTTGATATGTTGGTTGGAGCAAGTATCTTCTCCAAATTGATTTAAGAAGTGTGTATCATCAAATCCGCATTAGGCCGGATAATGAATGAAAAATGGCTTTCCAAACAAATAAGGTCTTATATGAATGGTTTGTGATGCCATTTGGTCTTACTAGTGCTCCAAAGCACATTCAGGAGCTTAATGAATTAGGCTCATTGCCCTTTCATTGGCAAATTTGTTATAGTTATTTCAAAGATATTTGTATATATAGTGGCAATGAAGGTGAGCATCTACAATATTTGTGGATTATTTTGACGACCTTAAGATGGGAAAAACGCTATGTAAGTCTCAAAATGAGTTCTTTCATGACTCATAGCCAATGTTTTCTAAGTTTTGTATTGACGTCAACAGGAATCACAGTTGATAAGGAGAAAATAAAAGCTATTCAAGAGTGGACTAGACCAATGCGTGTTCAAAAAGTGAGGAGTTTTTATGTATTGAAATCATTTTATTGCAGGTTTATGAAAAACTTTAGCATGATATTATTGGAACTCTAAGATATACTATGTATCATGAAACATAATGGTAAGCAGAAACGAAAACATAGTGTGTGCATAAACAAAAATTTTAAGAGTTCTATGCCCATCGTCCATACTGATTTATATAACTTCAAACAATATTTAGGAGAAGTTATACCTCAATTGAAGCTTTTTACCAAGCACTTAAATGTAGTCTCATTTTTAGGTGTCCAAATGTCCACCACCTATTGTAGTCCACACCACCACAACTCTTGGGAGCTTATACAACATGTTATATAACAAAATATATGTGTTTGGAGTGCTAGCTCAATACTTAGGGGGACTTGTGTTTAAGAAGCTAAGAGGAAAAATTGCAGAATTTTTCACCTCTTGCACTAGTAGCTCATGGGTAGAGAGCGAAACTAGTGAGAGAACCTCTCATTTTCTCCTATCAAGACCCAAATATGCATCAACTCTCACACATATAAATGTAAGAAGGTATTTATGTAAGATCTCCGAAAGCTATACTATGTGTCATGATGCAAAATTCGTGCGGAAGCATAAACATAAGTGTGTGTTAAGCATACATAACAAAACTTTCAGAGATCTTTTGACCAAGGATCTTTGCTAATTTACAC
>JAOWBN010233451.1:0-12461 GCA_028565015.1 Pinguicula moranensis
ACTAAGCATTTTTCCGAGAAAAGTTCACGCTTCTCTCTATATATATGGAGAGGGTGACAAGGAACAATACTTGTCATTTTCAAGGCAATTAAGAGGTAAATAAACACCCGATCCAAGTTGATAGCCGGCTTATTATAAGTGAATAGGATAATAACACAGACATCGGCCGAATAAAAATTAACAGATTTAGCGGGTGGCGGAGGATTTCTGTGCCCAAATCAAGACCCATCCTTAGTGAGTGGTGATACGAGATTCACTTACCAACTATCTCCTCTCTGCTTTGGTTGGTACAGAATGGGACTGCAAGGTTTTATTTTTTGGAAATAATAATAAAAAAAATTCTTTTAAATTTCCTTTTATATTGATCCTTATTATCAAGCTCTGGTAGCTCAAGTAGTGAGAACTACACTTCACAAATGTGACATCTAGGGATCGATACTCACCTGGGTCGCAAAATAAAAATGACCTCTTTGTATAATTACAAGGGTAAGGCCGCGTACATCAGACCCTCAGACCCCAATTTAGTTGAAAATATACTGAGTTAAGTTATATTTATTTTATATTGATCCTTATTATATGTTTATGTAGCTGAAGTTAAAGAAAAAAAGGACACTAATAAAAGAGAAATTTGTTAAAAAAAATGGATAAATCAAAAATTTTCATTTTCACAAGTATAGCATGTATAACTCCTGCTACAAGCTAGAAATTAAAATATATTCAAATTCACAAAGTCACTTAGTTACTATGAAATAGAGACAGACAAACGTGCGTGTCGGGCTGAAAAATGCACGTTTTTTAAACATGCATGCCTATTAAAAAAATGTATCATGTTGTATCAGCCCGCGTGCAAATAGATCACGCACGTTTGCACTTTTTTTTTATTTAGTTTTTAGTTTTTTTATTTAATAAAAAAATAGTGTAATTTAAATGGTTTTTTATATAAAAAAAATGCAGGTGTGTGTCAGCCCGCACCGCACGCTTACCTACACGATTTGCGGACTGAATTTTTAAGCCCGCCACGCGCACGTTTTGTAAAACGGACAAGTATTACATGCACGTTTTCTGAAGAAAAAAATTTGGCCCACACGTCAGCACATTTTAATGCGGGCGGCTTAGGCACGTTTACACATTTTTTTCGTACCTGCCGTACCTAGCCTGTTTGCACGCGCACATTCACCTATCATAACACACCTGATCATGCTTGATATACCGCCTCGCAAGTGAAACACAGGTGGCTCATGCCTTCTTCCTTCACGCAGTAGAATCTGCACCTTCAATCGCTAGCAGTTAGCAGTACTCCTCTCTTCCCTAGGTTGGCCTTTGTTGGAATGGAATTCTACATCACTTTCCAAACAAACATTGATATATTTGAAGGTACTATATATTTTTATTAGATAAAATAAATTTTTCATTCCTTATCATACAAGAGCAATTGTGAAATACACATAGCATTAGGAAATTTCTCACTTGTTCCTCTGTGCTACAACATTTAGGAAGAGCTTGTACAAAAGAAATACTTTAGCCAAAATTGGAAGTCAAGTTTGTATACAACATCCAGTATAAGATCATAGGTGAAATTGCCTATCATGAATCTGTGATTGCTTGAGGGGTGAAGCTGCCTTTGAGTGCTTTCATCGCACGCCAGTGAACAGAAGCTGCATCCTCGGCCGTTCCCATCTGATACATGTTGACTCCAGTATTAGTTTTACACAAACAATCGTACATATATAAAAATTTCATGTAATTTCATGAGGAGTTTGAATAAAATAGTTCTAAACACCTTCAGTCTGGTTATGCAAAAGTAGTGTCAGGGTTATACAAAAATCTTAGGCCATCAGATAAGGTGACTTTGTCTTTCTAACATGTGATTCCTTGTGCATACTGACTTTTGCATCTGAATTGAAAAATGATGAAAAGTTTACCTTGACTTCCATGGAGTAGAAGCCTTGCCACAAGCTAGCATTTTCTTTGTAGGCTGCAACAGCAGATTCGTACAATTTTCGAGCATTAGGAAGACCATCCTTGTCACCAGTGGATGCAAGATTCAATTCCAGCTCAATGCAATTTTTATATATTGCAAGCCCTGGACGAGGTAAAATAATAAATCTGCAAAACAGTGAAATCTTTCAGAATGTATGGAGTCAAATGCCGGTCGAGGAGATATCACCACATCGAAATATAATCGCAAATAAGGCCAACCAGAAACCCACCGCTTATACATTTCTCTTGCGCTTCCAACTCCATCCCTTTGAAGAACATGATTTACAATTGTAGATGAGAGTGAAAACCCATCATCACTTGCACCATGTTCGAGCGACAACGACAATGCGAGCCCTACAATCTTGTCAAAATAATGTTTTCGACTTGAAAAATATTTCAGCCCCTGCACCAAGAATCACAAATAAATCGTGTGAGACCACACACGATTCACATTTAGGTATAACAAGTTCAATGGAGCAAGTTTGCAGACAAGTTCCGAAGAATCTAGTTGAAGGATTAAAGAATAAAGCCTACACCTAAGAATAGATGACCTCCATTTTTGTATTAAGTTGTACAAGCCATGCATACAACACTTAACAGAATTCTAGACATGCCAAAAACCGGGGAGCATATCTACACTTTTACTCGGTAGCCTAGGAAATTCAAGATTTCAGATGTATCAGTTGACAGGAATGGCATCATGAATTGTCACAATCATCTACAATCAGATGTAATGAAGCAGTTAAAACATTCACATACCATAATCCATATGTTTTCCGCATCTGAAATGGTAAATCTTGTCAGTATATTATTCAAGAGTTGAGATATTTTTTGTAGATCAGCCTTGCTTGGAGAAAGCGTCTTTTTCTGGATATATGCCAATTCCGTGGAGAGCCATAATGCGCATAAATTAACTGCATTTGTAAGTTGTTTTGAGCAGAGATTCTCCATCAGCATTTTAGCTTCAGTCAGTTTTCCCGCCTGTACAAGGAATGAAGAATGTTGGCAAGCAAGATCCTCTGTGATGCAGCCCAGACTTTCAGCCTTCTCAAACACCATCTGAAAATGCGAAACAAGATCAATTGTATGACCATAAGATTCTGAGCTATTGCCAGCATCTCCAGCAGTACTAAGTTCATCACCACCCACATCCATGAGGAATTTCACATAAAGCTCAATCATCATAGCTGTGGGAACAAATTTCAGGGCTTCGTCATAAACCTAAACAGCGTAAATAAGCGATCTTAGTACCAAGTTTAACAGAATATATAAAACATAAACCTCATTAGATCATGCAACATCTACCATTAATTAGCAATCCTTCACGGAATGCTATTCTTTTCATTTATATATAAGTTTCAAACAAGGTGTGTGCAGGTCAAAGAATTCATATATTGGCCTAGTAACTACCTAGCGAAAAAGGGAGAGGAAACTGTATTACCTGAACAGCTTTGCTCAATTTATCAGAATTGATGCCTGTGAGTTCACCTATTTCAAATCTTGCAAGCCAGTCCCAATAGTTTGGGTCATTTAAAAAGTCCCTTCTCATGTCATCAAGTATTTTTCCCCGCATATCATCAGAATGCAATAGCTGTGTACTTTCCAGGATCTCAAGAAACCGTGTTCTGAGACTGAAAGAAGAAGGCAGTGCTTCAATTGCACTGTTATAAACCGTCTGAAGAAGATTCAAGCCATGTTTCCTAACATATCCAGCTTTCCATTTGAATTCTGATTCACCATCTTGATGGACAGATCTATCATCAGCACTCCTTTCCTCATCCAGTGCCATAAATAGTTCCGTGTTCTCAGTTCTCCATTGCTTCTCATCCACATTCTTTCGATCATGAGTCAGGCTTCCATCATCCTCCGCAAGTGCAATTTTTCGAGCTTTTAGCTTATTAAGATATGTGAATTCCATACGGAGGTACTCTACCCATAGGTCCTCAGAAGTTGGGCATGCTCTCAAACCATTTTGCATGAGAGCACAGGCAGCTGCAACATTCAGATTTCCGTCAAATTTCCAAGCAGCTGCATATATCCATACTCCAAGCACTTTTGGTTGGATGAAATCTAACTAGCTGAGCTAGAGCCTGAAATATAATATGAGAAATGACAATATGAGTGTCCACATTTCGGCAAAAAAATTTAAAATAATAATAACAAAATACCAATACAGAATGGTATCAAACTAGTAAATGAACATAACCTGTAATGTATAAAATATGGCAGTTCAGAATACAACTTATCAGCTTGTTTTACTCACGAAAAATTGAATCTTTCCCATGTCTTCGAAATTCTTCTAGATTAAGTGACATCCTACTTCCAGCATAGAATAGGTTTTAAAAAAAAGGCATAAGATTGAGGCACATTGTAATGCACCCAATGGGGGTTGAAGGCACATTGAAAAGGTGGGTGAAGAAGAAGAAGAGATCAGAGAGGAGAAGATCAGAAAAGGAGACTTCAGGTGGAGATACTGTCGGTTGAGTGGAGAAGGCAATTATGTTTTGAGTAGAAGCGTAAATATTTTGTAAAGAATCGTGGATGTGTATTTTGTAGTCAACGTTGCTGGAGTGTAATTGCTATAAATAGTGTAATCTATTTTGGAGAATGTTATGAATGAAAAATATATTTTTGCCCCCACTCTGATTTCTCTCTCCCCTTGAGATTTTCCTCCTTCTACACTATTCTTCTATTGTTCCCTCTCAATCTTCCTCTTGAATCTTCTCTCTGAGATCGATCTCCAGGTTGTTACAGTGGTATCCGAGCGCAGGTTTACACAGATCCAACCCCTACTCTACAAAAAATTGCGAAAAAATGCCCACAGAGACCTCAAGTGATGGTGGAACCGGCATCTAAGGCAAGCTACACGGAGGCCTTGGACAAAATGACTAGGATTAAGCAGGAAGCTTTATCTGGGAAGAAACCGGCCAAACCTCAGGGACCGGGAGACAACACGCAAACCTTGCATCCTGAGAGTATGGAAAACAGAATGGAAGAGTTGGAAAAACGCTTGACGTCAACATCGGAGGAGTTACATAGAGAAATGATCTCCCTCCACCTATCGATGAATAATCAGTACAATGCCTTGAAGGAACTCATCTTGTCGCAGAATCCGAACAAATCCATACTTGGAGAACCACCAGACAAAGCACTAGGAGGAGTGGGTACCAGTATGGCACAAACAGGGTCCTTGAACAAGAACCTCCCTGTCATACCTCGTAACTCTGATGTGGGTGATTATATGGCCAAAGACCAAGGTTTTTCTAGAGGGGGAAGATGCCTTTCGCAGATTTTCCTCGCTTTAATGGGAAGGACCCTCGATCCTGGATTGAGATGTGCGAATCTTATTTCTCTATATACACGGGGATCCAGTATCATGAGCGTATTGAGTTCGTGAGGGTCTATTTGGATGGTGATGCAAATACTTGGTTCAAGCGTTTGAGGTTGAGGAAACCTAAGACATGGGAAGAGTTTGTGAGGGCTATACTTATAAGATTTGACACAGCTGACCTGAATGCCCTACTGGATGAGTTTATGTGTTTGAAGCAGGGGAGTAATGAAAGTTTGCAGGAGTTGATGAGTCGTTTTGATTCTATATCATCGTCGGTAATGATTTCACATCCTAAGTTTGATGAAGAATTTTACAGGGAGAAGTTTGTTGGGAGCCTACAAGTCAAACTGTGTTCTGCAATGTCTTCCTTCAATCCTCAAACTTTGGAAGAGGCTATAGAAATAGCCAAGAGACAGGAGTTCGCAGTGAACTCCTTCATTAACAAGGTGATTGCGGGAGCCACCATGAAGATGAGCCCTAAAACAACTGCTAGACCAATTATGGTGGCCCAATCCAAAGAGAAACTGACCGCACCCCCTGTGAAGAAGAAATATCTTACTGACGCAGAAATGAAAGAAAGAATGGAGAAAAAACTGTGCTTTAAATGTGGGGGACCGTTTGTTCCAGGACACCAATGCCAGGTCAGGATCTATGCCTTAGTTGCTGAGGAGCAAGAGTGCAAATCAGAGTTGCAGGGTGTGAAATTTACAGAGGAGTCTCCTGTAGAAGAAGATGTTGAGGATTGTTTGGATGGAGGAAATCTATCCCTAAATGCAGTAGTTGGTAACCAGGGCCTGAACACTTATAGAGTCAAGGGGTTCCACAAAGGGGAACCAATGCAAATCCTTGTTGATGGGGGCAGTTCGCATTGTTTTATAGATCAGAATTTTGCTCACAAGATGAGGTGTCAACTTGATTTTGTAAAACCAATGTCAGTGGAAGTGGCGGATGGTGTGAGGAATGTGTGTGACACTGTATGCAAGAACTTCAAGTAGTGTATGCAGGGCAGAGAATTTGAGTGTTGCCCCAGACTATTTCCTCTCAGCACCTTCGACCTAATACTTGGAGGAAATTGGCTTAAAGAGTTTGATCCAGTGATATACAACTATGCAGATATGACAGTGACTCTACATGTGCAAGACACTCCAGTACGAGTACAGGCCCATAGAGGATCTGGAGACATTAAGATGACATCAGCTAAGAAAATTTCCAAGCTCATCTACAGCGGATTGGCCGTGATGGTGGGATAGTTACACTTGACTGCCATACCTAAAGAAGATGAAGATGATGGTGAATGTTGGAGTTCAAGCTTGTTCCATATGACAGCTGGAACAAGACTCGACTCTACCTTCAGGCTGAAGGCAGATGGGATCACGGACAGTAACCATACAGTAACACCGATGAGTGAAGAGAAAATCAAGGCAAAGTTAGAAATGTTGTTGAAACAATTCTCAGAAGTGTTTACTGAACCTACAGACTTACCTCCCATCCGAGGGGTTGAACACTCCATTACACTGATTCCAGGAGCTACACCAAGGAAGTTGGTACCTTACCGTGCTCCCCATTACCAGAAAGATGAAATCGAAAGGATAATGAAAGAACTGCTTTCCACGGGCTTGATCAGAAGGAGTCAAAGTCCTTATGCATCACCAGTACTCCTTGTCAAGAAGAAAGATGGAGGGTGGCGACTCTGCGTTGATTACAGATACCTTAACAGTATCACTGTTAAGAACAAATTTCCTATTCCCGTGATTGATGATCTACTGGACGAGGTACATGGTGTAGAGTATTTCAGTAAGTTTGATCTAAGGTCGGGTTACTTTCAAATCAGAATGGAAGAGAGAGATATACACCTCAACAGCTTCATTACGCATCACGGCCAATTTGAATTCATGGTGATGCCATTCGGGCTATGTAATGCCCCATCCACATTTCAGAATTTGATGAATCAGGTGTTTGCAGAATTTCTAAGGAAGTTTGTCTTGGTCTTTTTTGACGATATCTTGGTTTTACAGTCAAGGGTGGGATCAACATCTGATACACCTCTGGATGGTGCTTGAGACTATGGAAACTCACAAGCTCTATGCTAAGGCCAGCAAATGCTCTTTTGGAAAGGAGTCTATTGAGTACTTGGGCCACATAATATCCAGAGGGGGAGTTGCGACGAATGCCACAAAGATACAAGCTATGGTTTCGTGGCCTAAACCAGCTAACCTCAAAGCACTACGGGGATTCCTAGGCCTCACGGGGTATTACAGAAAGTTTGTGAAGAATTATGGTGCCCTTAGCAAGCCCTTGACTCAGATAACTAAGAATGATTCATTCAAATGGAATCAGGAGGCCGAAACTGCCTTCATCCAGCTTAAGGAAGCTATGCGCAATGCTCCCGTGCTTGCCCTGCCTAATTTTACTAAGCCTTTCGTATTGGAAACCGATGCCAGTGACCGCGGGATTGGTGTTGTACTAACTCAGAATGGGAGACCTGTTGCATATTATAGCAGAGCTTTGGGGCAGCAACAACAATCCTTGTCAACCTATGAGAATGAGCTTTTGGCAGTGGTACTATCTATGAAAAAATGGAGTAACTACCTCCAGGGCAGACCCTTTATCATAAAAACGGATCAGCAGGCTCTTAAACATTTATTGGAGCAGAAGTTAAACACTATGATCCAACAGAAGATGACTGCTAAATTGTTGGGCTATGACTACACCGTGTTGTACAAAAGAGGAGCTGAAAATCTAGCTGCAGATGCTCTGTCGAGGTATAGTTCAGAAATTGACTCTCAATGCCATAGTATGACAATCTGCCAAGCAGCATGGGTAGAGGAGATACTCAACAGCTATGTTCAAGATCCCCACCTACAAAAGATATTGTTTGCAAAGTCTGTGGATCCGGGGGCACATCCAGAGTATGAATTGAGACATGGGCTGCTTAGAAAACAAGGGAGGCTCTGTATAGGCAGAGACCAGACACTAAAAGAGAAAATCATTACCACCTTTCATGACTCTCCCATGGGAGGCCACTCAGGTATACAAGCCACGCTGAGGAGAATAAGGCTCTACTTCCAGTGGAATGAGATGAAGAGGGAAGTAACTGACTGGGTAAATTCCTGTGAAGTGTGTGCGGGGAGTAAGCCAGATTCTTCTGCTCACGCAGGCCTACTCCAACCTCTAGAAATTCCCCCACGGCCATGGCATAGTATCAGCCTGGATTTCATAGAGGACCTTCCTAAATCTGAAGGACGCAGCCTGATTTTGGTGGTTGTCGACAAGTACAGCAAGTATGCTCACTTTATTGCTCTAACGCACCCTTATACCGCATAATCAGTGGCCAAGGCATTCTTGGATCAGGTCTATAAACTACACAGGATGCCTACAGAAATTGTCTCAGACCGAGATAAAGTCTTCTCCAACGGGTTCTGGACTGAGAGGTTTTCTGGGGTCAGATTGTCCATGAGTTCCTCATACCACCCACAGACGGATGGGCAGACAAAAAGGGTCAATCGGTGTCTGGAAACGTACTTGAGATGTATGTGCTCTCAGCGTCCCCATTCGTGGCGAATATGGCTATCTCTCGCAGAGTTTTGGTACAACACTACGTACCATACGAGCGCTCAAATGTCCCTTCAAAGCACTATATGGATGCGAGGCTCAACACATCCCAATTACTACTGATCAGATTTCAGAATTGGGTACGGTGGCCGAATTTCAGGAGCAAAGGGCAAGAGTTCAAGAACTCTTGAAGGAGAATCTAACTCTAGCCAGAGAACGGATGAAGATGAATGCAGATAGAAAGCGGAAGGAGAGACACTTTGTAACAATCCAGATGTGGGATTGTTACTTGAATGAACAATTGAGTCGTCTGTATCAGACGGGGGAACAGGGGAGTTGCAGGGAAGAAGGAAAGTGAAGAAGAAGATAACTGATTTCATTCAATACTTGTCTGATACATTTCTTCTTGACTCTATTTAAAGAAATAAAAACGTAACCGACCCATGTTGCCCACTACCCGAGTCACGCTCCTAATGGATCAAAACAGAACACACGATTACTAACTGAAGACTCACGACTTACTAACCAACTCTGACTGTTTCAAATGAGCGACTTAATAAGTAAATATGCGACTATGAAACTAACTAGATTAACTGACTGGAATTTAACTAAGACTCCACTTTTCCTAACAGCTTCCTCCCTCTGTTTTTCCTTCAGTTTACTTCTATCAGTTCAGGTACATTTTGCCTTTGTCTTCCTCCTCTCTTCTTCTTATGTCCCCAATTTGTGTCCAGAGCTTCTGGGAAGGTTGTTACACACTTCGCGGTTGGGGATCAAGTATATCTGAAATTGCACCCATACCGGCAGAATTCGGTGCAATTCCGGCGAAACATGAAGCTATCCCCTCGATTTAATGGTCCCTATAAGGTGTTATAGAAAATTGGATCTGTGGCTTACAAATTAGAGTTACCCAGTGGATCTAAGATACATCCTATTTTCCATGTTTCCTTGTTAAAGGAGAAATTGAAGAATCGAGAAACTAGCGTGAACGTACCTCCTGAATTGTCTGTTGACGGAGAGTACCAGATCTTCCCAGAATGAATTATTGAATCAAAGGTTGTTCCCAGCAGAAAGGGGCCGAAGGAGCTATTGTTGGTGCAGGGGACTGGATCCTCGCCATCCCAAGCTCGTTGGGAAGATGCAGAATTTATCAGAGGGAATTTTGTTGTTCCTTATCCTTGGGGACAAGGATCTTCTAAAGGCGCGGCAATGTAATGCACCCAATGGGGGTTGAAGGCACATTGAAAAGGTGGGCGAAGAAGAAGAAGAAGAGATCGGAGAGGAGAAGATCAGAAAAGGAGACTTCAGGTGGAAATGCTGTCGGTTGAGTGGAGAAGGCAGTTATGTTTTGAGTAGAAGCGTAAATATTTTGTAAAGAATCGTGGATGTCTATTTTGTAGTCAACGTTGCTGGAGTGTAATTGCTATAAATAGTGTTATCTATTTTGGAGAATGTTATGAATGAAAAAGATATTTCTGCCCCCACTCTGACTTCTCTCTCCCCTCGAGATTTCCCTCCTTCTACACTATTCTTCTATTGTTCCCCCTCAATCTTCCTCTTGAATCTTCTCTCTGAGATCGATCTCCAGGTTGTTACACACATAATCTAGGAAAACTTTAAGACCACAAAAGGTTAATCATAAGAATAGCTAGAATAAATATCACATCTTAAGTGGAAGGAAGAAGACGAATATTCCCAAGATACCTTTTTCAGCCGACCATGTCCTCTTGCTTTACAAAATTCCAAGTACTGGAACCACAACACGATATCTCCCTTAAACCGGGTCTTGGCAAGCCGATAGATATCAATAATCCTCGTCACGCCAGCGTAATCAGAGACGGATTTTTTCAATTTCTTGTCACCGGATTTCTTGAAAAGAGCTTTCTTTCGTGGGAGGTGGAGCTCGTCAAGTTGTTTTTTGTAGTCAATGTAGGCCGAGAAATGTTGCTTCAGGTGACTTGGCCTCTTCAGGCGGTACTCAAACTTCCGTCGTTGCTTGACAATCTCAGCTATCTCCTGGAGGCTGAACAACCTACGCCTCTCAAGGTCGTCCAGCTCGTTGAGCATGCGCTCAAGCTTAAATTGTACCACGTCCGCAATCTTGTAGAGCTCAACTGGCTCTTACCTCCTCTATGAATGTCGGGACTCCGTCGGAGGAAACTACGGCCGGCGCTTATCTGATTCGAGTAACGTCTAATGGAGAAATGTGAGTAGAACTAGGCATTGCCAAATTGAACCATGGAATTCAGGAAATCCGAATTCGTGTTCCCGAACTTTGAATTTTCCAAATTTTTTGAGAATTTTGGTACTCGGTATGGGAACGGGAATAAGGTTACTGGTCTCGAAATTATTTCGAGACGGGAACAAGAATTATAGGTTCGGGATCGGAAATTACACGAATTATTAAATAATTTAAAAAAATAATATATATATATATATAAATTAAAACTACACATCTACACGATTGTCAATTTATAGGTTCGGGATCGGGATCGGGATTGGCAATTATAGGTTCAGGATTGGGAATTACCCGATTATACAGGTCCGCTGTGGCTGTCTGCCTATTTTCAACGACTGTGCTTATTGACTTCTTGATTGTCAATGTTCTTCATGACTATGCTATGCTCACGATTATGTTACATTTTATCACTTTCATTTTATGTTTTTGTTTTGTGGGATTTTCTTGCCTTGCAGACTACAATTTTATTCTATTTGATCAATGATAATTGTTGTCTTGCATTATTATTTTATTTGTTCATGATGATGACATAATCATTTATGGTGGTTTGATCTTTAATAGAGGTAAGACAGTGGAAAACATACTGAAGTGAAGTTTATTTTTATTGTTTGTGTCATTTTTATTGTTTCGTACAGGTACATGTGTTGTGTTTTAAATTTTATAGATGAAATTAAAAGCGAAATTGAATGATATGTTTATTTCTTAACATAATTCTTCTTTTAATACATTAGTATTTGTAATTTTGTATTTTATTGCATATTATTTAGGTTCAAATTCCCATTTTCTGCCAATTCTCGTTTTATCTCGTTCCCATTTATTTTCCCGAATTTTAAAAATGGGATTTTGCGTAATTCCCGTTCCCGTCCTGAAGTCTCATAGTCCTGAATTTCGGGACTACGGGAATACAGGACGAGAACGAGATTCGGCTTCCTAGTCCTGAAATAATTCGGGACGAGAACGGGAATGAGTTATTCCCATCCCGAATTCCTGAATGACCATGCCCACAGGTGGACCTATGTATGGGCCATCTCGGGGTCATTTTTAGATCGACCCATACATAGGTAAGATTTTAACATTAAAAAAAAAATTATGGTCCAGCCCACCATTAATATTTGTGCTAGTTTCGCCATTGACCATGCCTAAGTAGAACTATAGAAGTTCCCAGTTTTCCGACTCGGGCTGAATTAGGGCTTTCAAAATTTTAATGGGCCGAATGTAGATTAAGGGCCTGTTTTGAGTAGCCTTCTTAAAATTATAATTGGCTTATAACACATTTTTTCAGAAAAGTAGTATTTTGCGCAGCCAATCTTCTATTACTTGTTATTAGTTGAAGAAGGAAAACCTTTTAAAAAATAAGCA
>JAOWBN010233472.1:0-12460 GCA_028565015.1 Pinguicula moranensis
ATTAATAATTCAACGTCAGTAGCAGCAACAAATTGGTATAAGATGGGGAAGAAACACTAAGAAACAGCATAAAAGCAATGCATCTGAGATTGCAACGTAAACAGCTTATTTGTATAATTACAAAAATAAAATTGCATACATTTGACCCCGGACTCTAACTTAATTGAGAATATATTAGATAGGTTATGGTTGGATACATCACGACAGAGAACAAAAACGGTACCCGAAGCAGGAGCTCATGTGCAATAGAGGAGAGAAGGTATGGCGTGAGAGACACCAAAAATTGATTAGATAATTGCAAACAGAAAGCAAGGCATGTTCTAGAAGCAGGCAGGATGGACAACATATGTCTACCCTGCCAACACTTGCAAAAGCATAATACTTGCAGGTTTAAGAAACAACCTGTCCATACTCAACTGAGTACTCATCAAGAAAGAAAATCACTTGAGTAAAAGGAAGAGAGGATATATTGCTCATACTCTTTGAGAATATCTGAAAGAAATCTCCATCAGAAGTACCAGCTAATGGAGTATAAATATATCAGAACTTAAAAGCACAACAAAATTATAATTCTTACACACATGATCAACTTTTGCAGGCAACAAAGACCTAAACAGAAGACAGAGGGACCATACAGGTACTGCATACATAGCTCATGAGAGCACGGCAGGAAGGATTCTAGTTGCAGCCAACAAACATAGATTTCATATTAACCATTGAAGAACCATCGACACAAAGCTAACATTGTAACCATATCTACACATTTCAAGGAAATACAAAATACGAACATGTGGTAACTTGTTGAGCAAAAGTGGCACACAGGATGTAATTTATTGAACTGATAACCGATGAACCTAATCACATGCATGCCAACAACAGATGGAACAAACATGAAAAAGATACATACAACTTAGAGGCAAATACAACATGGAAGAAAGCCGGTCAACACGACATCAGTTCTCCATCGAGTTGGTTATGGCAATTAACCAAGCTTACCCAATATGACTACCAGACCAGACAGAGGTTGCAGATGTAGTTTACAGGAGGACGCACATGGGTGTTTCTGGCATCTTACATGAGGGCGCACATGAATTTCTGGCATCATATTTTCAACTCATCACCAAAAACCATTGCAGAAGAAACTCTGATGAACCTAACTCAATGTTTAATTAGCAAGAGAACCTTTAAAACTAAATGCTTTTATGCTGTTTAATGGACCGAAAGCCATAAACCACAAAAGTCCAAGAACAGGTAAAATGATTAGAAATTCATAATCAACGTGCCTTGTATGTACATAAAGCTTATATGTGCTGCAAATACAAACGGAAAAAGAAACAGGATTCACCAAACAATTCCTTGACATTCATAAAAAGATACAAAATTTCTACGACATCGAATCTGAAGCATGGTATCATCAAGGCGCGATCTATACCCACAACCCAAATATCAGATTCCGTCATAAACCATGAGAAAAGCAATCATTTCCGGAACAAAGAAAAATCCAGGAAACAACAACATGCAGAAAACAATCTAGATCAAACCTTCACCCAAAGTTACTGAACACACACTTTAAGTTCTCCATCAAGCTTCCCAGCAAGAGCCTTCAGCAATGTAGTTTTCCCAGATCCTGGAGGTCCAAGAAGGAGTGTCATCCTACAGAATAAACAAAACAAAAGATTTACAATCGACTTTTACAACACGAATCAATTTAAGCATTGTAAATATTAGCATTCGTATTCTGCTCAGTCACCGGGAGACCTAAAACATTGACACCACCAACCTTGAAGGTTTAACAATTCCATTAACATCCTGAAGTATCCTGATTGGCCTTTTCCTTGAGGGAATAATCTTTAGTTTTTCGAAAAATCCCTGTAGAAAACGAAAGTTCAGAAAATATGGAGTAAAAAAGGATAGAGTTCGTTAGCTTCACAGGCTCCTGTATGAAGAAGACAGAGAGTAGAAGATGGAACCAGTTTCAAATACCTCTATCATATTCAAGGCAGAGTTGAACAGTGTTGGAAGTGCCCTTGATCCAACATGTGCATCTCCTTCAATCGACAGATGCTCATAACGAACTTCTACTTTCGGTATATCAATCCCAACTCTAATCATGAAGAAAAAGATCAGCTGGTAAAAGTTTCAGAGGCAAGCTAAATCAATCAGATTTCAACATTAATCCTCACATTTCAATATTCTGGGTGAAGATAAACGTACGCCAAACGGTATGACTATAATTTCTTCTCTCGTGAATTCAGTAGAATTCTTGCTTGGCAAAGTGCTGATGTAGATTTGTGATGTGCAGCCCGATTGTTTTGAGGTTTACGCCTTGGTTCCAGGGCTTTTACGTGAAGAGGTGTGTGCTCCCTGTAACTTTTCTCTTCCAATTTCAAGTTATTCAAAGAGCTGGCTTATCTTGCTCTTGATCTATTCTTATTTTCTGCGGGACTCTATATCAACATTTGTGATCCGTCAGTCGTTGTTATTGGTGGTCCAGGTGCGAGTTCAATCTGATCCTGCTGGGCGTGTTGTAATAACGGGCCACCCTGGGGAAGCTGATAATCCCTGGGGAATCACACCATTTAGGAAGGTGAATATGGACCCTCTCTATTTAAACAATTGAAATGAATTTTAAAGGCTAGAGTGCATTATGTGATTTTACTGAATTAAAAGTAAAACTATCTTATAGCCAGTCTTCATTAAAAGAACCAAAAATAGATTCTCGAGAATGCCTCATTGATCACCTACTTTGTTGGTTCAGATTAATCACTGATGTTATGAACCTTTCCTTTTCCCTTTTTTCTTTTAACGCACTGCATGCTGTCTCACCGTGGCTTCATATTTTGCTGTCCAGTTTCATTAAGTAAATAACTAGTTATCCTGCTCTCGTTCAGATATTTCTATACGTCCTTACTCGAATGCATCGGGTATCTTTCTTGCATTCTAGTGGACATAAGCGATCATAACAAAATAGAGAGACTTGGGGCATTTGTCACATGCTTGTATATGCATAAACACACATGCATGCATATATCCTCCTGATGGAGTTCTACACACTTGCTGCTCAGTTCTTTCTATGATTAAGGTAGCAATACTTTATTTACAGGTGGTCAACTTACCTGAAAGGATCGATCCACTTCAAACTTCTGCTGTGGTTAGCATGCATGGGCGACTCTTCGTGCGCGTCCCCTTTGAGCAGCCCGCCCCCCGAGACCTAAACTGTCATCAACAATCTTTGTAGAGTACAGAATATCTCTGAACAGGAATGATGGAGGAAATCGGTCCTCGTATAACAATGGGATTTCTTCATTAGGTGCTAGAGAGCTCTTACAGATTCCGTCGGCTTAGGCTGCCCCTTGAGGCGAGACGTATCGTTTGGATTGCTGATATATTTTTTTTGGTCATGGTTAGTTATATGCATTGCTAATGCTGTCAAGTGTTTTCATTGTTGCTGGTGTTTTAGCTCAAGGTATGTAGTGTAGTTACTTATTGCTTTGTTGGGATACAGAGTAGAGGAAGTTCTGAATCAGCTTTTATTGTAGGATAGGAGTGTTGATTGTAAGATAGTGGTGCATTCTCAAGGGGTTCCCCAGACTTTGCTACTCTATTGGTACAGGAAAACTAGTCCATGTTCTTATCTTTGAATTGGATATAATTTAGTTTTATTTTTATTGGTGAATACCAAACCAATTGAGAAATAATATAGCGTAAGAATTATAGGAGTAAGAAACGAAAGAATGGTGGGCTTGGGTATTTAACATTAATTTTTACGTGTTAAATATCAATTTCAACTGTCCAATCACACGGGTTCCACCTTTCTGGTGTTTTTTGCGCCTACAATTCTTGCACTATATCAGTTCTCAAATCAATTACAATCAATTCGAAGTCCTCAAAAGATTAATACTTTAGAAACTTGCTCTTTGCTTTGGTTCCTACCATGGGTTATAGAATGAATTCGAGCTAAGGCTCTCCCAAATCATTCTCCGTACTTGGTCTGCATGTAATTTTAGGGTTTAGCAAATGTATCTGCGATGCTGTTAGCTTTCCGGAATTGGTGTTGCACCTCTATCTGAATTTTCGCTGCGATCTGAGCATGTTCATCCCAAATTTCCCTTTGAATTGGTTGGACACCAATTTTTTTTCCATTTTCGTAGCCAATTAATTATCATTACTCAATATTTGACCTGGTAATCAAATTTTACAAGAACCATTGTCTAAAGAGAAAAGAAAAAGAGAGTTAATACTTATGTTGTTTTTAGAAATTAATTAAAATTTATGTATTTTTTTTTGGATAATCATAGTATAGTATCTGAACTAAACTAATCCATCTTGTAAAACGCTCTCTTTAGTATGTGATATCTATGAAATAAATAAATAAATAAATAAATAAATAAATAAATAAATAAATAAATAAATAAATAGTTCACAACCAATTTCGAACAAAAAATATCAAAATTGCTAAATTTTAAATATATAACAAAGTTGTCATAAATTTACATTCAAAGTTATTAAATTTTAAATATAAAAACAAATTTTGTCGCTTACATCTTGCAACCGACAAAATGATTTAGAACCCAGGACCAAGTTTTTTTTTTTACCATTGGGGGATTTAAATACGAGACCTCTAAACCAGCATTGATGAACCCGATCTTTATCATTGAGACAATCCGTCAGGGTTATACCATATGTTCAGTTGGTTTCGGATATAAACAGTAGAACCACTGAAATCGTAATATTTGCATTCATATAGATTGTATTTAGTAAAAATCGATAAATCCTTGGTTGAACGGTTATAGTGATCTTTAAGGTACTTGCTTGGTGTTACAATCGCGGACCCTCGAATTTAGGAGATTATTGGCCCAACTTTAACAGGTTCATGTGTGACGGCATCGTGCATGGATCTCACAAATTAGTCCGACCAAAATAATTTCAAATACCATAATACATACAAATAACGTATATAATGAGATTCTTTTTTTCATCCCAAATATAATGGAGATTCTTAACTGGTGCCACTCACCCGTGGATCCACTTGTGTGCATATTTATCAATTATCAGTGGTCTACTTCTAGATGTTACTTTACTGCAACTTCTGAAGGTCTTTTAAGCAGGTTTTCATAAACACTCCCCCACCGAAGCAGCCATAATAATAGACCTGATAAAATGAATCTATTAAATTCTAGTACTTTAATTAATAAAGTTATTCAACGCATCTTGGGTCGCAACGAAAACAACCTCCTTGTATAATTATAAAGATAAGGTTGCGTATATCTTACTCCAAACTCCAACTTGATTGAGAATACAAGGTAAGTTGTGGTTGCGATTGTGGTCGTCTCAAACAACTTCTCCACCCCCACACATTTCAAGATAGGTACTTCTAAATGCTTTCTCCAACCTCAACAATTTTAAGTGCTTTAAAAAGAGCACAAAAAGTTAAAAAAAACACACCTAAAATCGACGTCAATAGTTTCAAACCACTAATATATTTTTGTCGGGGGGTTTTGACCTCCATGTCCCACAAATCTTAGCACATCTAGCGATTATGATCTCTCATCCCTACAAATTCATCGAGAGAGACAAAGGAACAGGAACAGGGAAGAAATAATGAAAAGGAATATTTTTTTTGCAGATGAAGATAAAGTGGGAAACTCCCCAAACTGCAAACTGTGCTATGGAGGACCACCACTACACACTAATGAAGAAGAAAATGAAACGTGATTTGATTTGTTATTTTTTTGTCTTATGCAGAATCCAAACCATTAAATGGTCCATCATTAACTCAGCAAACCCTACTGTATCCAAGAGTTCAACTATGGAGGGCCACCATTTTACTAACTAAATGGTGCAGGTTTCAAAGGCCTGTCTGGGGAACTCAGAACTTTGTGGTCCTGTGAGAGCAATTAGGTTAAGTTTCATGGGGGATTACTAGATATGACAGTAAAGTTGATAAAGTTGAACATGAATAACCTATAGTCCATTGGTTTGAACTAGGTTAAGAGTTCAATTGTTGGAAATGAGTTCATTGGTTTGAATAAGTCATCATTGTCAGTTCTTTTAAATTTGTGCCAATAATGGAGGAGATCAAAATGACTTTATTAAATTATAGTGCTTCTATTATTATTGAAGTCGATGAAACTCAATAATGTATATTGAGTCGCAATGAAAACAATCTATTTCTATAATTACAAGGGTAATGATGTATACATCTAACCTCCCAGATCCTAACTTAGTTGATATATACTAGATACGTCATATTGTGTTGGTTTGAACTAGGTTAAGAGTTTATATGGAAGGTATACAACATCATGATTGTAACCAAAGGGTGAACCTAGAATTTGTTTTTGAAGTGGGTAAATTTTTTTGGGTGGGCAAAAAAAATTTTATAACAAAATTTTTATAATCCGCTATATACTATTTGCTTCACAGAACTGGTGTTGCACCAGTATTTGGAGACCTTCCTTTATATGAATAAATTCGTCTCAAAACTCTCAAAGGTACTATTTTTTTTTGTTACCAGGATATCCGAGACATGCAGGAACCCGACTAATCTCCAGGGTGTACACACAACGCCCCCTGCATGTACACCTGTCAATCCAGGTCAGCCCACAAATTGGTGGGGGCCCGTGAACGTGGCCCCAAAGTTTGCGTTACCAACAGGGCTCGAACACTTGATCTCCAGGCAAACTCTGAGATTCCAGAGGATTCACTGTTGGGGCAACCCTTGGGGTTCTCAATGGTCCTATATATTGTTTTGACTGATCCATTTTACCATCCATGTAGTCCATTTCGTCAAGAACAATACAACAAAACTAGATAGTACCCAACTTGCCAATGTAAAGTCAAGAAATCTCTCGTACTAAATAACGGTGACACAGAAGAAGAAATTTGTGAAGTAATTGTAGCAATTGACACGAGCCATTCAATCTCCTATCCCTGATGAAGCCAAAATTGTATCCATGTAGCAGCATGGAGCACGCAGGACGCGTGCTTTCTGGCAATCATGTGAGTGAATTACATAAAGAGATTCACATTTGTAACTGTGTCTTTCTTGTCTGTGAGGGGGAACAAGAAGAATCTATATGTAGGTTAAAAGTTACATCAATTCAAACAGGAAATACAACAGTTTGGACAAAAGGGTAGCATCCTTTTTGGTTCATAGAAACCTTATTGGATTCCATAGAGCTAAATAAGTTGATCACAAGTTTCCAATTTTGCTACCAGCAAATGGGATTTTTTTCTAGTCACCCTTTTGGCATAAAACTAGGGCATTCTCTAAAGTGAAGATCAAGAAAGGTCAGTTGTAGGGATGTTTTCCTGCCATATCATGCCTTATGATGCTCATTAGGTCGAGGATTCGAGTACTGATATTTTGCGATTCATATTCGGGTGCCTAACCCGAAAAAGTTTCCTATTTACAATCTATATGCAACAATTCGGGTACTAGTATCCTACTCTATATTGACTGATAAAAAAGATGCAGTAAGCTCACAAATACGATCCAATCAATGCCGGTATGGGATAGCTTAAACAAGAAGAGAGGTTCGAGAGCGAGTGCATGGAACTTAAACATCCCTATAACTATTGGGTTCATAACCATCCATAGGAAGCCAATACTAATAGAACTACTTGTGACAATATATACAATAAATCATATCATAAGCGAATAATATGCAGCTCAGAGATCAGCAAGGCCAATAGACGAATGAAATTCACAGACAATAGTGGTGTTCGGAATCTCAGTACCCGAGAAGTTTGGAGTCCAACATATGAGGGTTGTAAAATTCGTTCATGGAGTTTCAGAATAGCTTCCCCGCTACTCAATCTCCATTGTAGAGGCAAAAGGAATAAGAGGTTTGACATTCACAATAAGAATATCAAAGAAAAAAGTGAATAAAGCCAAACAATACCCAACATTTAAATTTCTGAATACAACTTCATGATTTCATGGATGGAAAAATTTGAGTTCACTTCCAAAATACAAATGCAAATCCTATTTCTACCAACAAGAAATGTATGTAAACGAATACACAGATCTATCTATCATAATACATTGGCAGAAGTTGGCAAATCAATAGGTTGAAAACATTGTCCACAAACTAATAATCTACATAGAAGATGAATCTCTAGGAATATGTACTGACCTTGAAAATTGATTCAGATTCAGCCTCCAAGCCAAGCCCCTCATACAAAATCCAATTTCTATTTTTGCATATAGCTGATATGCGTACTCGAATCCATGACCTAACGAACATTGTGATAGACGAACACTCTTACAACAGCGGGGGCGTGGAGCATTGGAAAGAAAGTAGCAATCTTTGTCGCAGTAATCGAACTCTTGACCTCGTGGAACTCTACTACATTAGAGGTTGTCTAAAATGAACTGTGAACCGCCGAACCGGTGAACCTCCTCTACATTAGAGGAGGCGTATAAAATGAACCGTGAACCGTCGAACCGGGTGAAACCTGAACACTCTTAAAAAGAAGCATAATTATTCATATATTTTTTTTCAATTTAGAAAGTCGGCCTTCCAGAATTTCCACCACCCCATCCAAACAAATCACCGGAAAAGATAAAATTCCCCGGCGGCGTAGTTAGAGAAACCCCGGCGCCATTACCGCCTCCACCTTCATTGATGTGTCCTCCTCCTCCCGCCGTCACGCCGGAAGACTGAGATGCCGCCGGCTGCGTCTGAGGAGTGGTGGCTCCCTCTTCTTCTTCCAGGGGCAATCTCTCAAACACTGCGTTCGCAAACGAAGCCGCCATCAGAATCACCGGACCGGACGCTACTAACGGCCCCACCACGCTCCCGCCGACCACCTGCCCCTGTCCGCCAGAGAGAAAGATCGACAACCCGCCGGATCCAGGCGGAGCAGGCGGCGGCAGCATCGTCCCGGACAGGGACAGGATCTCGAAACGTCCGTGCAGCGTCACAACGCTCCCAGCTGGTGCCGCCGGCTGCCGGAGAGTCACATTCGCCACAGTCCCGCTGCCGCTGAGCACGCAGACCCCCCTCCCCCTCCGCCGCGCGTAAACAGAGACGCTCTCGACGACATCGTTTCCCGTCGAAACCTCGAGAACGTGGGACCTCAGAGCGTTGGGGCTGTCGCGCGTGACGATAATCGGGGCTTTGGGTTTGTTCTTGGATCCCGGAGGCCTTCCCCTGGGTCTTCGTCCCGTATTTCCGGCGGTACCGCCGGAACTAGTAGTCGCCGCTGTATCCGGATCCTTCTCCGGCGGCGTGTCCTTAGAATCTCCCGAATGACCCAATTCCGGATTAGGGTTTTGCAAAGAGAGTGCAGAAGGCCTCTGCTGCAAATGGAGGTCCGGCGAGAGAAGCTGATGAACATAACGTGAGGAAGAAGCCGAGCCACGCTGCTCATAACCCGCCATTTTCACATCTAAATCCGCTACACCCACCAACTGCTCGTACAAATTCCTCACTAACAAAACCCCTCTGACAAGGAGATTGAATGAGCAGCAGAAGTGTTGCAAATCAAACAACTGGGATCTTGAGATCCCAAGAGAAGGTGTACGATTTTGACTAGAATCCAACAACTAGTTGGACAGCAGCCATCATCAACTCTTAGTTGTTGTACTCATTATTACATTTATTTATTCACCCAAAGCAAGATTGAGATTGAGATTGAGACCAGAGTAAGAAAAGGGCTGACAGTAAATCCAACAACTTCCTTGAAGAACTACAAATTTGATAGCTTCCAAGAGAAGTATGCCTGTAGCAGAAGCAAAGATAAAGACTACCCAGAAGAAGAAGAAGACGATGATAACAAAAATGAAGGAACCAAGAAGAGAAACCCTGAAGAAGGTCAGATGAAGATATATATAAATGAATAAAGAAAGGAAAAGAAGTCTGTCTCTATGGGCGTGCGTTTAGATATAAACGTTCAGAAGTTCGCAGTGTTTGCACGTGGTGAGAGATGGAGATAGGTGTGGTTGGGATTGGATAGCCATGGCGGTGGAAATTGGAAAGGTATCTGCAGTACAGAACAAGAGCAGAGATGGGGAGTAGTTTAGTATAAAAACTTATTCCTTGCTTGTTGAAAAGTTTAAATTTAATCGAAGGTTGGATCTTTTGTTCAGGGATTATTCTCATGCACCATTTGGAATAATATGTGGGGGAGCTAGCCCCCCTGACCTGTGACCTCCCACCCCCGTCCCTCAAACCCTCCAAACACAAAACGGTTATTCTTTCATATAACAACTTCTCTATTGCAATTTCTTCTTCTGTTTTAATATAGCTAACGTCTTTTGAATTGATGGTTAATACTTAATAGTATTTTATACTATTAAAAATGGTTTATATATTACATATCATACCAAGCCACTTGCCACGTTTTTTTAATTATATATATAAACTTTATTTCTTTATTTATGAGCATTCTTCTTGTAAAGGTCAAACTAGTTACAAAATATCGAATTCCTCAACAAATTTATGCTCCTTAGTCCTGACTTCCTAACTGCTTCAACATATAGTTGTTTGCTTGTATGTCTTTAATGGAAATTGATTAGAAGGGGTCTTTGATTCAAGCTCCGGTGAGAATCATCGATGATATTCATTATATAAATTGTCGGGCATTCATCTTTTGTCCAACAGTGCACTGACATCGGTGTACTGTCCTTTCTGTTACTGTTTTGCGCTGGATTATGGTGGAAAACTCCCCTTCTTCTGCTTGAAGTATGGTAGTTTCCAACTTTTCCATCTTAATTCGTTCCATGATTTCCTATGGTAGTTGGTTTGCAAGCAGCATTCTCTAGTTTGTTCCCGTCGAACCTTGTTTCGTGAAGGAATCATCGATGTTGTTAGTTTCCGGTTACTAACGTTGCACCACAATTTGAAGTCCTCCCGCTCTTTGAACACATTTATCCCGGATTTCCCAAAGTTGCCCCCTATGACATCTGTTTTGGCTAATCCATTTCTCTATCAACATGCAGTCTATTTCAATTTACTATGTTGTCTCATCCTTAATTTTGCAAAGCTTAATTTCTTCTGATAGCGTGTGAAGAATGCTGCTAGAAAATATCCATGTTCGTCTTGTACAATGCCTCCTCCACCCGATGATCAATGGTTTCCCAGGCAGCTACGGTCATAGTTAGATCTTCTTCCACTTGACACGTCAGGACTTGAAGTTTATGGCCAAGCCAAAATCATTGATATAGTTATTGTGCCTGCATTGTGTATGATACTTTACAAGTGTTCATTCATACTTACGTTACATAGCCCACATAGTTGACTTTATAAGCTTGAATGGTTCAACTCTTTGATCACATCTTTAATAACCAGTAGTTCCCTAACAAAATAGGCATAAAATTCTTTACGCCATTGCAAGTGGAAACATCACATGTAAAGACTCTTTTTTTAAAAACAAAAAATAATTTTATTTATACGACAACATTATTGGGGTGAAAGCCAAACCACTTACAATCTGACCAGATTCTCAATATAGCTACTACTATGTGTCCCAGCTTGAAGACCGATTAACCGGCTAACTGCCGATTCATGGTTAACTGGCAGTTCAAACGATTTTGGTTAACTCGTTAACTTTGACACAATTTCAGCAAGATTTTGACCGGTATCCAGCTTGGTTTCAGCTATTTTTTAATTTTATTTTATATATAATTAGTGTTTAATCGATGATTAATGATCAATTCGTTGAACTGCTCGTTATGATTTTTCATGGGATCAACCGTAATCGAACCTCGGTTATGTTCCGATTCGAAACCACCAACTTAGCGGTTCAAAAATTATTTTTGACCAGCCTTACGTGCATAAGGCAAACCTTTAAATACTTTATTTGTAATTATCTTGCTAATGCTTTATTGATTTTTTTTTTCTTCCTTGTGAAACTAACGTTTCACTATTATAATTTTATATGAAATCCCTTTCCTTAAAGTTGTCGAATCAACTAAACCTGTAGATAAATAATAGCCAGTTAAAGGCACCGTCTAACGAGAAATATATTTAAAATAATAACTTAATATCCAATCCATGTTTCCTACACATATTATATAAATTAGTTGTGACTAATTTATTAGAAATACTATAAAAAGATAAAGAAAAAGGGTTTGTGAGAAATAAAATACTGAATAAAAAAATATTTGTGTGGTCAATGGTCAAAGCAGGAGCATTATCCTGGAACCACGTGTAGGGTGTCGGGGCATTGGAACTTGATCAAATATTTAAACCTTATCCGATTTATTTATTGCCCATCAATCTATCACCTATCTACCTATTTATATATTTTTTATCCATAAAATTAAAAACTTTATCGCGCCTCTTAGGCCAAATGAAAGTGAAAGACTCCCATTATACACACAAACTATATAGCGCACGCATTTATGCCGCACGGAACGCAAGGACGGGGGCAAAATTATTATTTTGCCCTCGTGTTAAACACAGCATCTTTGTTTAACACATGGACAAAATGGTAATTTTGCCCCGTCCTT
>JAOWBN010233493.1:0-24315 GCA_028565015.1 Pinguicula moranensis
ACTTATAATCTCAACGCATTCTTTAGTGTAGCCTGCACTACCATCACTGCGCAAAATGCTTGAGTATTCGTTGGTCTGTCCATGATGATCTTTAGCACTACGCTTGCTGGAGTGAACTGCTGCCATCCACTAGTCGACATATTTGTTGACAGACTACCCCTCCTGTGGCCTTTCCTTGCTGGAGTCACATCTGGTAATGCCCTGCCTTCAAACCATCAGATTTAATGAATTTGTCATTGCAGGGCAATGTTAACACTGGTAGCTGAGAAGTATGCTTGAATTCTTTTTCGGATCAATGTGCCCTTTATGTGTGTTATATGAAGACTCCTCTCTGGTCATGCTTTTGTGTTGAGTCTTCATCTTCATTTCTTTTGACGTGTGGGCTAGTGTTCCACCTTTCCCGTTCTCGGCTGCCTCAATTCCTAGTTGTGTGTGTGCTGGCATACTCCTGCAATTTGGACCTTCTGCCTTTGATTAACTGGTTCTGTGATCTGTGCCTCCTGTTTGTCTATTTAATATTTGTCTATCTGTAGGTAATGTCCCCATTCTTAGGTGTTACTGCCTGCATTCCATGAGCAATTAATAGTTTGATACTAAGAGGCGTTCCCCGAGGGCGAGAGGCATCCCGGGGAGAAGGGTGGGCATATTTAGTATTGGCTATCTTCGTAGAAGTAGCTGCTCCGAACCTAACCTGTACCGTAATGAAAAACAAAGCAATGAAGTAGGCAATAACACATATCTATTGTAGAGAAGAATACTTCTTGCGTATGAGGCATGGTTTCGGCATGTCTGCCTATTTCTGCAAGCTAGTATCGTCCTTAGCCACTTGTGAATACCTGTATAAATATGGGGCATCCAACTAGATTTTTGCATCCTTCTAAGTAGAATTGAATAACCTGATTACTATATAGTGAAAAAGCAGGAAAAAAAGATATCCAACATAGTTTGAAAACGTTTAGCATCAGCATTCCTTTTAGATAGAGAATCAACAAGCTACAGATCCAATTTCTGCCACAAACATAAAGTGCACCTCAATCATTAAAGGAGTGCAATATAGGACTGCTCATCTATTGAAGTGTTGCATGCTGCAAGTCAGAGAGATAATTCTGACAACATATGGAAGGCTAAAAAGATATACATGATGTTTGATTCAATAACTAGTCCATAGAGGTATAGGATAGCTTCTTACTAGTAGAAATCCAAAGCCATGAAGTTCTCTTGATGTTGGACACTAATATGATTGGCGTCCTTTGCTAGGAAAAACTTTGATTCCTAGCTTTCCATACAAGCCAAACCATAGCTGTCCAGATTGCTTTCCATGCTGCCAAGTTGGCTCTGTTTGGTTTACACATTATGAAGTCAGTCAAGGATGGAGCATTTGCTGTTGAAAGTTGCAATATTTCAGGTGATGATATCCAATCCGTTACAGAAGACCAAACTTGCCTAATCAGGGGACATGTTTTAAATAGGTGTTCTACCAAGTTCTGGTTTGCAGAGCACAGAGGGCATGTTGATTCTTGATCTGAGGGTATGATGTGCCTTAATCGGAGGACTTCATTAGTTGGTATAGAGTTCTGAAGAAGCTTCCAAACAAAGAAGAGGACTTTTTTCGGTGCTAAGATCTCCCACAGCGAGTATAATTCAGCATTCTCTTGGGCATTGAAAGGTGACACAGCATAATCCAAAATATTATCATAAGCATTCTTCACAGTATATTTTCCTTCCGCTTCAGAGTTGAAAATATATTTGTCCATATAATTGGTGAGGTGAGTGTCCTGCAGCAGAAGCAACATGTTGGAGATGTCATGTAAATCAGTACTTCTAAGAGGTCTTCTCCAATTCCAATGCCAAGAGTTTGAATCATTCAATATGCAGTCTGATAATAGAGCATTTTGGCAAGCAGTTATTCTGAAAAGCCTAGGAAAATGCTGAGCTAAAGGATTATCAAGAAGCCAAGGGTCCTTCCAGAACCTAATAGCAGCCCTAGATCCAACCTTCAGGATATGTAGAAGATTTTTCCACCAAGAAGAGGGATAAGCTGTTCCTCTATTTCTACCAGATTGTCTTTCTGCTGATATATGAGAGGAGAGTTCCCTCCATTTGCCCACTGCTAGACTGCCCTCTGAACCATATTTATATCTCAAAATGCTTGTAGCTAGATCTATTTTTCCTTCGAGCATGTGTTCCCCCCACTTGCCTAAAAGTGCCTCATTAAAAGATTGCAAGTTTCTAACTCCCAGACCACCAGTGGATATGGGAGCAGTCATCTTATTCCAGGACACCCAATGCACCTTTTTTAATTCACTGCTCCCATTCCAGAAGAAGCACCTCATGATTTGGTTTAATTGGAGAATGACAGAATCTCGAGCTTTCATGAAGGAGAAGAAATGTGATGGCAAGCACTCAGCACAGAATTCATGAGCACTAGTTTCCCCCTGGAGATATGTATATGTGACCCCAGGAACTTAATGCTTTGCTGAACTTATGAATAACAGGCGTCCAAGTGGAAGGGCTGGCATGGTTTGCACCTATTGGGAGCCCTAAATACTTGAAGGGAAAGGAGTTAGTCTTGCATCCCAAATAGGCTCTCATATCCTCTATGAGGGATTGATCTAAGCTAATACCAAGAAGGCTGCTCTTAGAGTAGTTAATTTTCAAGCCAGAAATTAGCTCAAAGTTGAGCAGAATAGATTTCAGAGTTTGGATATTTGACCAGCTTGCTTTCCCAAGGATTAATGTGTCATCCGCGAACTGTAAGTGAGAGAGCTTGACTTTATCCCTTCCAATCTCAACTCCTGTGAAAAGGTTAAGTTGAATGGCCTTGTATATCATTACAGAAAGACCCTGAGCAGCTACTAGGTAGAGTAGAGGCGAAATTGGGTCTCCTTGTCGAAGCCCTCTTTCAGGAAAAAATTTAGAGGTATGACTGCCATTTATGAGGATAGATGATGATGAAGATTCTAGTAGCTCTTTGATCCACCAGATCCAGCTTTGAGGAAATTTCATTTGGAGCATCACATCCTGCAGATATAGCAAATTGACAGAGTCAAAGGCCTTCTCAAAGTCTACTTTAAAGATCAAGGCCTATTTTTTAAGCTTCTTCAACTCATCCACTGCTTCATTGGCAATGATAACCCCATCCAAGAGCTTCCTGCCTTTGATGAAACCCATTTGATTAGGTGCTACAATCTCATCCATCCTCAGAAAAAATCTCAGTTCAAGGACCTTAGAGATGATCTTTGGGATGGATCCAATTAGGGTGATAGGTCGAAAGTCTTGAACACAAAGAGGGGAATCTGTTTTTGCTAACAGGAATATATGTGCGGCATTGCTACCTTTTGCAAGTCTATAGTTCCTGTAGAATTCAAGAAAGAGTTGCAGGATATCATGCTTGAATAAAGGAAGGAAGTGTTTGACAAATTTGAAGTTTAAACCATCCGGTCATAAGCTTTTTTCACTTTCACATTGTTGAATTGCATCATTAATTACAGCCCCTGTGAATTGCTTGAAAAGTAATTCTCTAGAAAAATTAGAGAAGGTGTGAAATCTAAGGTTCTGAATTTTAGGTCTGTTCCAGACCTCCTCAAAAAATCTTGCTGAAAAGTGTTCCTTAAAACATCTCTTAACCTCTACAGGATCATCCATCCAATTATTCCCTCCCAGGCACTGTGGATGGAGTTTCTTCTTCTATCTTTTTGGATCCATCTATGAAAATAGCCAGAGTTGTCATCTCCTTGTTTGAGCTAATTGATTCTAGGTTTCTGAAAATTGATACTGTCTATTTTCTTTGTCACACGTTGGAGTTCCAGCTGCTTATTTAGGAGAAGCTCTGTGTTAGGGGCAGAGAAATGAAAGGTGTTTTCAGCCTGAATTTCCAAATTAGATACTTGATCCAGCAAGAGTCTGCGTTGAGCAGAGGAGTTCCTAGGCAGAAGCAGATTCCACTCCTTTATTCCATTCCTTATTGCCTTGAATTTAATCTTCAATCTAAAACTTGCAAAACCTTCAGAGGGTAGGTCAGTGCTGATCTTTTCCACTAGTGCACAAAAATCTTCATCTTCCAGCCAACAATCCAGCATTCTATCAAGCCGACTCATGGCTCTAAAAGATTTCAAATACCAAGTAAACTTCCTCCTAGACATTGGTAGATCTTGTAGATGAATCCCATTGACAAAAAGGAGCTAAAGGCTCTGATTTCGTTTTCTAGGGATCTGTTGGAGCTACCCATTTTTCCTGAAGCATTTAAGATAGCGTTGAAATCACACATAAGGCACCATTTTTCCATCTCTTTTCCTTGGTGCAATTCGGTAATTTGTTTCCATTGTCCTTCCATGGCAGATAGGTCATTGACACCATATATGTTCAGCATATGAGAGGTTATTTGATCTGCATTCCAGTTGCCTGATATTGATAAGAAACCATCTCCAAAAGTGAAACTATATCAACTGAAAACTGCTCTATTCCAAATACAAAGGAGACCAATAGATTGTCCTGCAGAACCTTTGTATATCCAATCACAATCATCATCAAACCAGAAAAATTGAAATAACTTTCTGTCAACAGTTTCCATTTTAGTCTATTGGAGACTTAAAAAGTCAAGAATTTCAGATTGAATAAGATGTTTGACTCTTCTCTGTCTGCCCCGACTGCATAGGCCTCTGACATTGTAAGTTATAATCTTCATTTTGAACTACATATATCAGGATCAGTGGGCAACAATATTTCCTCAGGTCTTATACCATTCCTGTTTTGAGAGGGGATGCCCTTCAGTTTTTCTTTGGCTTGAAGAGGATTCGGGTACATTATCCCCAATTTCTTCCCAAAGTCCATTGCAAGATCAGCTTCCGCATTTAGTTGAGCCTCAGATAATCTTAGGCCAGGAGAGGATTTTTGTTGGGCGACAAGATTGCCAATCCAATCTTATAGTGCAACAATATCTTTTTCTCTAATAGAGTCATTATCCTTACGTGTTTGGCTCCTTATTTTGGGACCATGAACTTGCTTTGTTTTTTTTGTAGGATCTTCTTTGGAGTATTATTAGCTGTTGGCTTAAGGATACCCAAAGGAGGGAAGTCCTCACCGGAGGAAGAGGTAATCTTGGAGGGTGAAGGTGGAATGAGTGAAGGGGCAGGACAGAGTGGTTGTGGAGATTCATTGGCAAGTGGCTAAAGAGGGATGCTCTTGGGAGAATTTACTAGTGAGATGGATGGAATCATAATCGGCTAAATTTCTAGAATAATTGGAGGATACATACATCAATCCACAATAGGCTGTGGATTGCCATAGCAGAAGGATTACTGAGATGGAACTCCCAGAGGACTAGACTAGAGACAGATGGCTGCAGATGGAGAGAGGGGTAATAAAGCTGGATTCTCAACTGGCGCAACTCCTTGCAAGAGTGAAAAGCAGCAATCCATGCTAGATGAGGACAATGTAGAGGGTTGTTTGGAGTGGTTTGTGGGTGGTGAAGTTTGTGGTGACGAAGGTACTACAGCTAAGTTTTCAATTGAGTCATTGTCAAGACGTTGCATAGGATTGTCACAACATTCCAGGCATTCCTCATTTGATCTGATTGCAAGAGGGATAGTGAGAGTCACTTGTGAAGCAATCTGAGTATCCGGAACTTTCTCAAAGGAGATGGGTGATGGCTCAATAGAGGGTACATGCCTCCATGGAAGTTTAGCTGGGGATTTGACTTCCTGCGGCTGTGGCTCAATAGATTGAGAAGGTAGGACTGAAGGCACCTTTAGGGAAGGACCAACTAGCGTCTGATATGAAAAAGAACTGGAGTTTACTGAGAATTTGGATGTAGTCTCAGAATGAAGGCTAGAGGAATCTTCCTGATTGTTAGGGGTTGGATTATAACCCCAACCATCTGAGAATCTTGGTGAGCTAAGTTCTAGAATACGGAGCGTGAAAAGGGAGTCATCCAGAAGGATGGATAGAGAGTTTTCCATGGATGAGGTCCAATCATTAGATATTAGAATCTGTGTTGCATCCAGGTAGTGCTTCTTCAGTGTAACCTCATCAATTTTGATCACTGTTCCTAGTTGTGACCCTATCTTAAGTAGATCATTTGCATTCCACAGTTGAAGAGGCAAATCAATTTTTTTTACCCAGCTCAACTTTTGAGATGGGTATGTCAAGGATGAAGCATTCCAGGGGGTAAGATCTGATACCCATTGAGCTAGTCATACTCTGTCATGAGCAATCAAATTTGTCAAGTCCATTTCAATATTTTCCCAAATAAGGATTGTGCCTGCTCCTAAGGGACTGATGATGATGTTAAAATAACCAGCCAACTTCATGTTTAACTGAAAGTCCTTGCATCCCTCCAAGTCAATCAGGGTAGCAATGTAACTGTGATGCAGCCAAGACAATGCAAAAGATGAAGTGGTAAATTTGAGTAAGTCGGCATGGCCTACAGATTTTTGTGGCTCAATCATAAAGATAAAAGTTGAAAAATATTACGCTTGTAGGCCTCTAAACAATTCTCTACCAAGAGGGAAAACCGTCTTATTCTTTCCAACTTCAAAACCATCATGGTTTTCGAGTTATATCCAAGACAATATTTCAAGATGGCGAATCTATTTTTTACGCCAAAAAGAATAAAGTAGACACAAATCCAAAACTCATTTTTAGGTAGATCCAATTTCAACATGAGCAAATATTTAAAGCAAGATGAAAAACTCTGCATGATTCCGAGTCACGGTCCCAACTTGTTTTGACTTATTCTGCATGGTGGTGCCTAAACACATCTAACGTGCACTTAACTTTCTAGGTAGATGATTTTTTCCCTTACTTTGGCTCCAGGCTTCCGATGAAAGCTACCTAACGAGGTATAAAAAAGGCACAAGAAAATTTAAGAGAACAGAGGTTGGGAAGAGTTTTGGGGCAATGCCCTTAAACATAAACTCAAGGGAATTTATCTCAACATCTTTGTGTAGCTATGATGAATCTTTGTTATGTGTTTCTTAGTGTGGCCTTTACTTTAAGCATGGGCTAAACCTCTTGTCTAGGGCATAATGTAGCCCTTGACAAACTCGAGAGATTATAACATGTTTAGCTAGTTTTAACACTAATGATGTGCTTGGTTTTTGTTGTATTTTGTTTCTCATCTGCCCTTGTTTGGCCAACAACATTTGTAGGTACATTAAGTGTAATGGAAGGCCGAGAGGTACAAACTAGGCTAGGCATGGTAAAATCCACGTCAATTGCTATAACATGAGAATGACTATAGGATTGATGCTAGTAAGTGTGGATTACGAGAGAGTAAGGTCTTTGGTTTAGTTAAATGTGATATTCGAGAGGTGCAAATTAGTGAATCAAAGAAGGGTGTTTATTCTCGAGAGGGATTTATGTCCGTAGTCGGCGAATCTGATAGGCACTAAGTTAGAGTCAAAACATGGTAAACCATCTATGAACTCTTCTGAGGAAGTCAAGTGGTGAAGTTGAGGTCCCCAGATGTTTTCATCCCATCATCTCTCCTGTCACTCTAGGAGAAATCCTTTATGAATCTTCTGTAGAAACCAGCATGTCCCCAAAAACTTTGCACCCCTTTTACTGATTAAGGAGGAGGTAACTTCAAAACGACTTCTATTTTTACTATGTCCACTTCAATCACAGAACTTGAGACATTATGCCTGAGCACAATGCCTTTCTTGACCATAAAATGACATTTATCCCAGTTCAAGAAGAATTGTCGCCTCACATCGGGTTAATACCTATTCAAGGTTTTTTAAGCAATAATCAAATGAAGATCCAACTACTGATCAATCATCCATGAATACTTTAAGTCTTTCCACCATGTTTGAAAATATTGACGTCATGCACCGCTGAATAGTGGTCGGTGCATTGCATAATCAGAAGGGCATGCGTCTGAAAGCAAATGTACCATAGGGACATGTGAAAATGGTTTACTCCATATCTTCAAGTGTGATGGAAATCTAATTATATCCCGAGTATCCATCCAGATAGCAATAGAACTCATGTCCTGCAAGCTTATCTAGCATCTGATCAATGAAAGGGAGTGGCTAATGATCATTCTGCGTAGCTTTGTTCAATGCTCTATAATCCATGCAAGTTCTCCATGTTGTGACAGTCCTTTTTGAATGAGTTCATTTCTTTCATTGACCTCTACAATCATTCCTCCCTTCTTTGATACACATTGGATAGGACTTGTCCAACTTCTATATAAGATTGGGTATACCACCTCTGTGTCTAGCCATTTCATTATTTCTTTTCAAATTACCTCTTTCATGATGTTTTCAATCGTCATTGTGCAACAATGGACAATTTACTCCCTTATTGTAAAAGGATCCTGTGCACACAAACTGATAGGTTGATTCCATTAATATCAGTCAAAGTCCAACCAATGGTGCCATTATGCATCTGCAGTATGCGTAGCAATCTTTCCTCTTCCTCTGGTATTAGTGTACTGGAAGAGTGCTATCTTTTCCGAAGAAGGCGTACTTCAGATGTTTTGGAAATGACAGGGGTTCAAGTCATTCTCCAGGCTAGTAGCTTTCTCAAGGGACCTTGACTAGGTTCAAATCTTTCTCTGGTTCTTAAACATGATACTTCCTCAAGGGTTCACTAGCTTTCATCCATTGTGCGTATTCTTTTATATATGGTTCCTCTAGTAACATTGTATTTGTGCTAACAAAGCAGTTTTCCAGTGCATCCCTTTGGTACTCGTATCCTGCCAGTAGCATGTGGTCAATTGAATCAATGCTTGAGCTATTTGCTTGACATTCAGGGTGCATTAGTACCTAAAACACATTGAATTTTACTTATTTTCCTTAAACTCTAAATATAAATTTTCCTCCGTGTACATCAGTTAGTGCTCCTCCTGTGTCTAGGAATGGCCTTCCTAAGATAATGGGAATATCTCTGTCCTTATCCATATCTAAAATCACAAAGTCAGTTGGGAAGATAAACTTGTCAACCTTGATCAGCACATCTTCAATAATACCTCTAGAGTGTTTGATAGATCTATCAGCCAAATGTAGAGATATTGTTGTGGATTGGAATTTTCCCAATCCTAATTTATGAAAAATGGACAAACGCATCAAGTTAATACTAACACCTAAATCACATAAAGCTCTATCAAAAGTAGAGTTGCCAATAGAGTAGGGAATAGTAAAAGTTCTTGGATCTTTTCATTTTGAGATAACTTCTTTTGTAGGATAGCATTGCATTCCTCAGTAAGAGTCGTAGTCTAATAATCTTTGAACTTGTGTTTGTATAGAGAATATCTTTCATGAATTTCACATAACATTGCATCTACTTGAGTGCTTCAGCAAAAGTAATATTAATGTGAAGTTTCTTGAATACTTCAAGAATTTTCTGGAAGTGCTTATCCAGTTTTTCTTGCTTCGACATTTGAGGAAAAGGGATTTGTGTCCTCTATTCATCTTCTGGTTGAGGAAGTGTCTCTTCTTGCTTTTGTTTACTCTTCTTCCTTATGGCAGGCGCCTATTGTGGGTCTCTTTTCACCTCCTTTCCACTTCTAAATGTGATAGTTTTGCATTACTCCTTCAGATTAACCTTTGTGGTGCTAGGAAGCACACCCGGCAGTCTCTCAAACAACTGTTTAGTTGGTTGTCCAACTTGTGATTCTAAACTCCTTATGGCCACTTCCTTGTCCTTTACACTTGATCTGATTTCCTGCATAAAATCATTTGAGACAGCGGCTTGTTATCAAGTCTGCATTAATCTTTGCGGTCACAACCAACTTGTTTAGCACCTCTTAATTTTGAGGCCTTGGATATGTAAGTTTTTGCTCTTGGGTTTGAAATTGTGAAGAAATTTGTTCTGTGGGTTGGGGGATGCTTGTTGTTGCACCAAGTGAATTTTTTATGTTCATTCCTCATGGATTGAAATTGTTTCTCTCAGAGTTGTTTTAGTACTTCTGTTGGTTGCCAATGTAATTTAGTTGTTCCATAAGAACATTATCCATTGAAGTCTTGTCGTGGAACAAATCAGAGGGGTGTCCCCCTCTACAAATTTTACATGATGGTTGATGCACCATCATAACAGCCTTTGTCGTTTTGCATTGGGACATCCAAATCTCCATTTGTACCTTCGTAGCGTGCATAGTTGTTGTTAATGCATCCACCTTGTCAACCTAATACTTCCCAGTTCTTTTCCTATGACATTCTGTTTTCTTCGTCCTCCTATAACAATTTTGAGTCATCATTTCCAACAAGGTATATGCCTCATTATAAGATTTCTTCATGAAAGTACCATTGGCCGCATCATTAATTTCTCTTCGTGTGGTGCTTTATAGTCCATTGTAAACTCTTCTCATTACTTTATTACTTGTTCTACTTAGTGCACTTGCAAATACGTCAACATTTCTTCCTCATGGACACATCTTTGGATGCCTTGATCCGAACAAAATTTGTACAGGATAGGCTGGTCCCATGGGAAATGCTTTACTTGAGAAAAGAATCATTTCTTTTGTTGATACATCATTCCTTGTGGTATGACCTAGCACACCATAAATTTACAAAATGGGCATACCATGGCTCCTTGCTTAATCTCACCGCTAATACCATTGAGCTTATTTTCTCAAGTTGGTGCTTCCTCAAAGGATCTTATTGTATGGGTTCTTCTTTCTCCAAAGCCTTCACAATTACTGTTCTTTTGCAATTGAGTGACCATCACCCATTGGGCATTCTCCTTAACAGAGGCTTCTCCTATGTAGTGGGGTGTTTATTTTCTAAACACTTTCTAATATTGTCACAATTGTTCTCCAATCCTTTCATGGGCGCAGTATCCATGGCATAAATGCTCGAACAATTCTCATGATGGTTGTATATTCCATGGATTGATACATTTTGAATTTTACCTCTCCACTTTGTACTTGCAATGTTAACTCAACTTTTTTGACATCTATGAAAGCTCCTCCAGTGGCTAAGAATGGCCTTCCCAAAATAATGGGGATGTCACGATCCTTATCCATATCCAGAATCACAAAATTTGTGGGAAAGATAAATTTATCAACTTTTATCTAGACATCCTCAATGATTCCTCTTGGATGTTTGATAATCTGCCAGATTTAATTATATGGTTGTGGGCTAAGCTTTGCCTTGTCCAAGTTTTTGAAAGATAGATAATGACATCAAATTAATACTTGCAACTAAATCACATAATGCTCTATCAAAAATAGAATTACCAATTGAACAAGATATAGTGTAACTCCCTGGATCTTTTAACTTTGGAGACAATTTCTTTTGTAGGATGGCATTGCATTTCTCAGTTAGGGACACAGTCTCATAATCCTCAAACTTCCATTTATTTAACAATATGCCCTTCATTAATTCTTTTAGCTTTGTGCTAATAATGGACTTGAGTATAATGGCTCTATTAAATTCCAGTACTTCTATTTAGTGAAGTTGTTGGAACTCAATATATCAAAGTACGCAATGCATATTGGGTCGCAACGAAAATGGCATCTTTGTATAATTACAAGGATAAGGCCGCGTACATCTGCCCCCCAAACCCCAACTTAGTTTGGAATATACTGGGTATATTGTTGTTGTTGTTGTTGTCCTTCATGAATTGGACATAACAAGGCATTTTCTCCAAGTACTCAACAAAGGGAATATTTATATGAATTTTCTTGAATACATCAAGAAAATTTTGTAACTGCTTATCCAACTTTCCTTGTTTCAACCTTCGACGGAAAGGGTTTTTTGGCATTCACAGTACATATTGAGGCAGTGACGTTTGGTCATCTTTCTTCCTTGGAGCAGGAACTTGCCTTGGATTCTCTTCCACTTCTTTTTCATTTCTCAAGGTTATGTCTTCGACATTGCTCCTTTGGGTTCACTTTTGTGGTGCTTAGTAGAACACCTCGTGGTCTCCCAGATAGCTGTTTTGCCGATTGACCAATTTGAGATTCAAAGTTCCTTAGTACTACAGCTTGATCTTTGAAGTTAGCTCAAGTTTACTTCATGAAACTACTTGAGGTAGCGGTTAGCCATGCTATGAGGTCAGTGTTGTTCTTGGTGGCAGTGGTCGACTATGCTATAATCTCATAATTTTGAGGCCTCTGATAAATGATATTTTTCATTTGAGGTTGTCGCTAGGAAGGGTTTTGCATTGTGGGATTGAATACATGTTGATTATTGCTCTAGAAAAAGTTGGGGTGATCATTTCTTCGTGGGTTCATTTCGTTGCATTCAAAGCTATTGGGATATCTCTACTGGTTAAGAACATAGTTTTATTAGATAAATTTCCATCCTTTATTTGATTGACTCTCTTTAGGTGAGAGTCAAAACTTTACAAAAAAGGTCAATGCCTCATAATGACCTTGAACCACAAAAGCAATACCCCCACACCTCAAATAATGTGGAGGCTTCCATATTGTTGTAGTAGCTGTCTAGCAAAGTCTCACATTAGCCAGTCGTAGTTTATCTAGTCTAACCATGACTCTAGCATGCCGTGGTAAATCTGCCCTGCTCCAGTAGATTATAGAGATGCCAGATGCTCCCTGATTGAACATAGTTGAGTTGTTTAATTGGAACATTGTCAATTGAGGTTTTGTAATTGTAAATCTTTGGAGGATGTCCTTCCTTACAGAGTTCACAAGATGGTTGTTACATTATCATGACAACTTTAGGGGATGAGCTTTTAAAAATCCAACTCTCAATCTTTGCATTCATAGCATGCATTTTTGCGGCAAGTACGTTGACCTTGACAACTTCATACTTTCTGGCTATTTTCAATTGTAAAATGCTAAACGGGGAAAATGACAGAAATTCTATATTTTGTTATTGAATCATTCTTCTGATACATCAAACCGTTTTATAGACGGTTTACAATTACAAAGTGTGGAAGCATCATTAATATAAATGCACGCATGTACTCCTTGTTTGCTAGTTTAATTGCTTATTTTCCTTGGCTGCTATTTTGTCTGCCACACATGTCTGCTACTTTGTCTGCCACGCACGTGTTTGTTGTCCAACACTGCCCCTTAATATGGGCAAAAGATATCAAATAAGTCCATTTTGTTACAAAGTCTCTTAAGATCTAGGGGACTAAGACATTTAGTCAACACATCAGCAACTTGTTCTTTAATGACAACAAGACTTAGTTCCAACAACCTGCTATTCAATTTTTCTTTGATAAAGAACCTATCAATATCCACATGCTTGGTTCTATAATATTGTACTGGGTTGTTGGCAATGCTAATAGCTGTTTTACTGTCACACCACAACTTTAATTTCGGATTTTGATCCATCTTGAGTTCCACAAGTATTGACCTCAACCAAATCATCTCATTAAAACTCAAGGTCATTGCTCTTTATTCTATCTCATTTGTAGAACGAGTCACTAATGTCTGTTTTTTACTCTGCCAAAAGACTAGATTACCTCCTACATGCAATAACCGGACGTGGACCTTCTATCATCAGCACAGCTAGCCCAGTCTAAGTCGCAATATCACTCGATATTTAGATGCCCATTATTTCTGAAGATCAACCCATTTCACAGTACACTCTTCAAGTATCTCAATATCTGGTGCACTGCATCCAAGTGACCCTTTATAGGGTCATGCATTTACCTACTAACCATACTCACAGCAAATAATATATCAGGTCGAGTATGATTCAGGTATATAAGTCGACCTACCAACCTTTGATACTGGTCCCTACCAACTGGCTCGCCTACTTCTGCACTCAACTTCAGCCTCTGGTCAATCGGCATTTTTGTGGGCTTGCAACCCAACATACCTGTCTCTTGGAGAAAATCTAGAACATACTTTCGCTGGGATAGAACAATTCCCTTGGGCCTTTGAGCTATCTCAATCCCAAGAAAATATTTCAACTGACCCAAATCCTTTACCTCAAACTCCTTTCCCAGTCTCACCTTCAGTTTTGCAATCTCGCTCTCATCATCACCAGTAATTATCATGTCATCAATATATACTGCTAGCACCGTGGTATGACTCCCATCATGCCTGAAGAATACAGTATGGTCGGCATTGGTTTGTCGGTAACTCATGCCAATCATGGCCTTCCTAAACCTGTCAAACCAGGTTCGAGGAGATTATTATGATTTTTCAAGTTTGCAAATCTGACCCTCAGTCTGACTGGTGCAAAATCCTGGAGGAATCTCCATGTACACTTCTTCTTCCAGATAACCATGAAGAAATGCATTCTTCACATCGAGCTGATGCAAGTTCGACCATTTATTCACTGCTATAGAGACCAGAGTTTTGGTTGTGCTAATTTTTTGCCACGGGTGCAAACGTTTCATCGTAATCAATCTCATACACCTGGCTGTATCCTTTTGCTACCAGTCGTGACTTATAGCGCTCCACTCTGCCCTCACGGTTCTGCTTTACAGTAAACACCCACTTACATCCAACAGCCTTCTTACCATGTGGTAGTGGCACAAGACGCCACATTTTATTCTTTGTAAGAGCCTCAAGCTCCTCTATCATTGCCGCTTTACATCCCGAGTCTGCTTTAGCCACCTACCAACACTTAGGAATATAGACAATGTCCAAAGATGCAATGAATACTCCATGTTCAGGAAGTATATGAGAGTACGAAATAGAATTAGGAATATCATGAGGATGAAAAATATCAGGGGAAAAACCATATCTGTTTGGTGGAACCCTTGCATTGCTGTGAGTGGTCCTACTAACAGTAATATCATGGACAAGAATATCAGTAGGAGAAATAGTAATATTAGTGGGAGTAGTTGTGTTACCTGAAGATAAAGATGAGGGTGCCCCCAGAGTCGAATCAGGCAAGGATCTTGGGCATGAGACTGGTGCAGGTGACTCTGGAACCTTTCTATAGACCAACGACAGCTCCCTCTGGCCTGGAATTTTGCTCTCTACTGCACCCAACTCACTCGTCGGTAAAGGACAAGAAATGTCTTCCACTCGTACTATCATATGCCCCCTTATCCCCCTTATTACTACTACTCTAATCTCTGTCGTGACTACTATTCTCCTTTCTCATCGAACACTGTCAGACGAGACCTCAAGACATGTGCAGGACCCCTGCTAAAAGTATGGCTCATGCCCCCAAAATGTAGCATCCATGCTCACAAACAATCGTCACTCAATTGGATTCCGGCACACATATCCCTTTTGGGTCGCAGAGTATCCCACGAACATACTCTTGATAGCCCTTAGATTCAACTTTCCAACCCTTGGCCTATTATCGTGTACAAAACATACACAACCAAAGGTTCTCAACTGAATCGTATTCCCATTTTGTACCATTTCAGATTTGAAATGGAGACTTCCAATCTAACACTCGAGATAGTATCCGGTTAATCAAGAATGTGGCTGTAAGAACTGTTTGTCCCCACAAATATTTTGGGACGTTCATAGGGAACATCGTACATTTAGCCACCTCAAGAAGATACTGATTTTTCCTCTGAGCTACCCCGTTTTTCTCTGGTCCGTATGGGAAGGTAGTTTGATGCTTAATACTTTGTGACCACAAATATTCTGTGAATGCCTTGTTTGTGTATTCTGTCGCATTATCAGATCTCAGCCCCTTTACTACTACACCATATTGCGTCTGTACTCCTTTGTGAAAATCCTTTGAAATTGGCAAGTACATCACTCTTGTTTTTCTTTAAATATAGCAAAGTGACACGGAAGCAACAATCAATGAAAGACACAAAGTAATGGAATCCATTGAATGCGACTTTTGGACAGGGCCCCCATACATCTGAATGGATCAAATAAAAAAACACGCAAACTCCGACTACCTGAGCTAACAAAAGAATTTTTGGTATGTGTGCCCAACTCACAAGCATCACAAATTAACTTTTTTTTATTTACTGTAGCAAATAGGTGAGGATAAAGTCGACTCAAAGTCAAGAAAAATGGATGACCTAATCGCCTATGATGAAACATCAGGTCTTCCACATTGTTGTCTCCTCCAGGTCTCTCCATGATGGATGAAAGGGCTGAGTCCAATCCTTTCCGATCCATGTACCACAAGCCACTACGCCATGTCCCAGTCCCAAGTACACTGTCTGTGTCTTTCTCCCGGAGGATCACCTGAGCTATATCAAACAATACAGTACAATTTAATTGGTTAATAATGGCATTTATGGAGAGGAAGTTAACAGGAAATGAAAGAGCATGCAAAACTTTGGACCAGGTCAAAGTGTTGGTACAATGCACTGTACCCTTACCCACTACTGGCCAATCAGTGCCATCGGTTGTCTTAATACTCAACGGATTTGCTAAAGGAGTATAGGAACTGAACTCCTTAGCAACACCCGTCACGTGTCCAGAAACTCCAGAGTCAATGATCCAATCTGAAGAGCCAGCAGTAGGAAAGGATGCCAAGGCTAGTGAGTCATGCATACCTATGAAACTTGAGGCCAAAGCAACGTTACCAGAGAAGTCAGATGAGGTAGGTGTACCAGTACCTATCCCCACGCTTTTGAATTTCCTCTGGAGTACGTCAAAGAATGTTTGATCCTCCTCAACAGTCATAGTACTCCCCATTGTATCCTCCTCATCAGCATCCACCATCAAGTTGGTGCGATAGCCTCCTCGGCCACCATCCCTACAACCACCTCTCCTACCTCCACAAACTATACCTTTACCTTCGAATCGACCTCTACCCACAGAATCTCTCTCACGGAACAACCTCAGACAAAACTCCATCAAGTGGACAGTCGCTCCACACTGATAACAACTGCGAGTCTCCTCCTGTGCTCCAACCACCCGTGAACTAGCAGTAGCCAGAGCCTTTGGGCCTGAAACTACACTCGACGAAAAGTGTATCCTCATCTCACTCTCGGCCTGAATCAAAGCAGCAATAGCCTCATCTAGTGATGGAATCTTGGCATGGGATAACAAAACCGATCGCCTTGAGTGAAAGACCGAATTTAGATCCTTCAAAAATTTCATAGTCCTTTCTTTCTCAAAACATTGTCGCATTTTACATTTCGAGTCACTACAGCTGGACAACGGTTCGTAGTGATCCATCTCAGCCCACAATCGCTTCAAACAAATAGAATACTCCTGAATAGGCTTCTCCACCTGGACCTCCACATCAAAATCCAACTGAAGCTGAAATACCCTCATATGGTTTTCAGTTTCGGAATAGGTGGTCTTCAGACTAACCCACATCTCACTCACCAAGCTAAGGCCATCCACAGTAAAAGCAACATATGCAGTCATTGAGTTCAGAAACCAGATACATCGTTGAGCATGAGTAACTTTCCACTCCGTAGTGGAAGATATGTCACTCCTTGATTCACACTCCCTCGGAAAGCCGTCCAGGCTTCTCCCTACTAAGATGGTCTCAATCCTGCGAGACCAACTAAGATATGTAGTCGATCTATCAAGTTTCAAATTGATCGGTGGAAGATCAAGTTTGATTGGAGTAGTGGCATGGACAACGGCCGAGGTTGAAGCATCCGCTCCCTTTATAAGCCCAACCAAGGCTCCGAGTACCTCAGGATTGAGGTTCCTCAAGACCTCCAATCCTTATTTAACGGCATTGTCTCCTGTCCCTCACATTTCACACACAGTAGCTCCAATCACAACTGATCAGAGCAATAACAGAATCCGCATACCATAATCATACAGCAATCCACACGCCTCAGCACCCTACCATCAATACGCAGTCCAAAAATACCATCAACAATGCCTAATTAGATTCCCAAGTTTAGGAAAATGCGATAAATCCACTCAAATGATTCACCATATCCAATAAAATACCAATATACATTAAACGGAATGAAATCAATCAAAACTGATTAGATAGTTGCGACTAGCAAGCCGAGGCAAAGATTATGTCTCTGAGCTCTGGCGGTGGCGGCGACAGCGGCGTTTGGAGGTGGAGCATGACATCCACGCGCGGCGTGCAACTTACGTGTAGAAATCTATCCTCACGACGATCGCAATGGCGGTGGTTTCTGGCGATTCCAATGTCGGACGCATTCGAAAATGGAGGAAAATTGCCACAGGTCACATTTTCTGGCGATGGCGTGTGGCGGCGCGTGGTGGCCAAAAAATGTCAGGTGTTGAGCAAATCTGATAGAGGAGGAGATGGGCTACGTTTTGGGACTGGTTCTGGCATCAGAGGAGTAGTAATTTTGCCAAAATTGGAGCGGAAGTGGTGGAGACAAAATGTGTATTAGGGTTTGAAAAACTCGCACTGATACCAAATTGAAAAATAGAAAACGGGAAAAATGGAAACTTTTGTTATTGAATCTTCTGACTCTTCCTTACATCGATTCTGCCTCATTTTATAGAGAAGGTTTACAACTGCTTTAATACAAACGCATGCGTAATAGACAAAGCATGAAATGCAATAAATGAGGTTGCTACACTTTACTCCTTGTCTGGTGTGTTGTTTGCAATAACTAAGGCGGCTATGTTGTATGCAATAACTGAGGCTGCTACTTCTTGACTTTGCAATTCATTGTTCCAGCAGGTATGCAGATTTTAATGTCAAATGAAATCCTATATTGGAATATCTGGTGGCTAGGAAAATATAGGAAAATATTATGTGATATAATAAATAAAATTGAGATAGGCCCGGTGGCCATTGCAAAACCTTTTAATGACACAAGTAAAATGGGAAGACTAGCTAATCGAATTAATTTCCCTTTCTTTACCTCAAACAATGATGTGCAGGGTAAGATTTGGGTCTTCTAGAAAAATAATTTAGATTTTGATGTAATAAGTAGTACTGATCAGGCAATCACAAGAATGTACAAACAAGTTAGTGGTTCATTACTCATCACATTTGTATATGGCATGTGCAAATACACCCTTCGAAGGGAGCTTTGGAACTATTTGGGGGACATATACTTAGGGAACCCCCGTAGAGGGTATTTGGTGACTTCAATGTCATCAAGTCCAACGTGGAGAGGTGTGGGTGTATAACACGCCTAGCCTGCCCCATGCGGGAATTTAACGAGTGCCTGAATTCTTTTGCTCTTTTGGAACTGAGTTCCAAAGGGCCAAAGTACTCGTGGTGCAACAGACAAAGGCTACTACCCGGATTTGGGCAAAGTTGGACAAGGGACTGGTTAATACCCAATTCTTGGGTTGGAAAGGATAGATGTCCTACCAACTTCTTCCTAGGAAATCCTCGGCCCATAACCCTATGGTGGTTTACCCTAGATGCTTCCAACCCTAGGTATGGGACAAGTCATTTCAAATTCCTAAATATGTGGACGAGCTCAAATTCCTTCATGAGCTTGGTCAAAGACCACTGGAACGAAGTAAGAAATGAAGATTTCATGCTAAACCTGGGGTCCAAGATGAAAAATATGCAAACGCATCTAAGGAAATGGAACATTTATGTCTTTGGTAGTGTTGGGTTGAAAATTTAGTAACTAGAACAGAGAATGGAAGAATTTGGAAGATCAAATTCAAGAGCAATTTGAACTAGTACTAGATGTGGAGCTGATGGCCACGGCCGAATTTAGCATATGAGAGGATAGGGAGAGATCTAGACTCGAGCAGATGGCGAAAAAAAGGTGAATTTTGGAGGGTGATAGGAACTCAAAGTGCTTCGATGCGATTATTAATGCGAAGAGGAACAAAAGAAACATAAACCACATGTCCTCCAAGATGGGAAAACACTAGAGGGGGCCCAAAGGGTACATGACGAAGCAGTGGCTTACTTTGAACACCTCCTCAAAGCGGAAGAAGGGGGAGGATACCCTCAGCTACGAGACATTTGAGGATAAGCTCAATGAACTTTTATGCATTAGCCCATCAGTATCCTAAATTAAGGAAGCTTTAGGATCAATTCCAGGGACTAGTGCCCAAGGAGCCGACGGTTTCAGTTCAGAATTTTTCAAAGCCACATGGAAAATTATCGGGTCCGACCTAGTTGGTGCCATCCAAGCTTCCCGAGGATTTTTAACTCAAACATTCTAGCATTGGCTGCTAAAGTTAAAAACCCATATAGCTTTGATAAATTCTGGCCTATTAGTTTGTACTCAGTTACCTACAAGGTCCTTGCAAAGGTCCTGGTAGGTAGGCTATCCAAATGCATTGGAAAATTGATTTTAGAGGAGTAAGGAGCTTTTGTGAAGGGAAGAAGCATCTTCGATCACATAACACTTGCTCAAGAACTCACTCAAAGCATCAATAATGAGAGGATAGAAGGAAACATTATGGTCAAATTGGACATGTACAAAGCTTATGACAAAGTGAAATGGACCTTTATGGACAGGGTGTTGGAAATGAAATGGTTTAACCTTTCCGCTAGGGAACTTCTGATGAGGTGTGTGAAGAACCAATGGTTCTCCGTTCAAATGAATGGAACAACCCTAGGTTTCTTCCCCTCAGAACAGGAGTTGCAGCGAGAAACATTGTCCTCGTATTTATTCATCCTTATGCAAGATACATTATCAAGAAGGATTACTAAGGAAATTAGGAAAGGGAGAATTAAAAGCTTTGGACAACCGGTAGGCACTCCAGTGATATATCATCTGATGTACGCAGATTATATACTATGCTTCCTGAGTAGAGATAGAAGATCATTGTCAACATTCATGAAGACCCTGGAGGGAATGCCATCCTGAAAGTTGATATGGAAAAGGCCTATGATAAGGTCAATTGGTGCTTCCTTGAATAGGTGCTACGAGGGAAAGTTTTCTCCTCTCATCTACTGCTGCAGTGTGTGCGTAGCCAGTGGTTCTCCATTACTTTGAATGGCATCAACTTGGGGTTTTTCCAGTCCTCGCAAGGGCTGAGACAGGAAGACCCTCTGTCTCCTGCTTTGTTCATCTTAATGCAGGACACTCTATCTCGCCTAATCAACAGGGAGGTGCAGGCTGGACACATTAGGAGATTCCTCCACCCTCTTGGTAGCCCAACCATTTCACACCTTATGTTCGCAGATGATGTGTTGTTGTTTTCCAGCGGGGACATCAGGTCGATCAGGGCCTTACAGAGGACCCTTAATCTCTACTGCGAGTGGTTTGGACAAGCAGTGAGCCCCAGGAAATCAGCTATTGCATTATCCAAACAAATTAGCCTTGTGAGAAGACTGAGGATTAGGCAAAGTACTGGATTCAGAGCAGGTAATTTTCCCTTGGTATACCTTGGAGTTCCCTTGAGTCCGGGCAGACTTACCAAGACAATGGTTGAGCCTTTGATGGGAAAGATTAGAAATAAGCTAGCTGGCTGGAAAGGGAGTAGGCTTTCACAGGCAGGGAGCTTAATTTTAATCAGGCATGTGATGACCAGCCTTCCCATACACCTGCTGGCTGTTTTGAAGCTGCCCCGGGGTTCTGTGGTCTAAATAAGAAAGCTGCTGGCTTCATTTTTTTTGGGGGGGGAAGAGGAAGGTAGACAGAAACTGCACTGGCGCTGCTGGAAGAGAATGTGTAGGCCTACAGGGGAGGGAGGCCTTGGAATCCGAGACCTAACTGACACCCAAAAAGTTATGGCAATGAAACTTTGTTTTAAACTCCTCTCTGAGACAGCATGTGGGCTAGATTCCTTAAAGCCAAGTACTCTAGGAATTGCCATATTCTGCAGAGGGTGACAAAACCTCAGGACTCCAGGTTCTGGAGATATGCAATGTTGATGAAGGAGGAGGTGCTTGAGCAGTCTATGGTGATCCTCGGAAGTGGGAATTCCTCTTTCTGGTTTGACAAGTGGATGAGCTCAGGCCCCCTTGCTGCCAGGGTGGAAGTTATAATAGACAATGAAGCTAAAGTTAGGGATTTGGCATCCAATGGTTGCTGGGATAATTTAGCGCTAGGACAGCTTGTGGGGGCAGCTTTGCAGGATGAGATCAATCTGATAAAGGCCCCTGCAATGGAAGCTGAGCAGGATGTTACAGTCTGGAAGCCATAAGCTAATGGTAAGTTCTCGGTTAGATCAGCGTAGGAGATGATTAGAAGCAAAGGTCCAGTTAATGCAGTGGCACAAGGTTTTTGGCATAACAAACTTCCTCCCAAGATGTCTCTTCTGTGTTGGAAAGTCTGGCAACGTTGCATTGCCACAGATGATTGCCTTGTGACAAAAGGGGTCCACCTAGCGTCCGTGTGTAACTGCTGTAAAGTGAGAAGGAAAGAGATCGTAGACCACCTATTCTCTGAGGGGAAGCTGGCAAAGGAAATCTGGGGCAGAGCACGAACCACCTTAGGAAGGACCTCCCAGGACACGGGTACATGGCAATATAAATTGGAGACAAGGCATTTGTGGGCTCAGGCGACAGGCTTGGCTGGATTTGTGTGCACTATCTTGCATTTCATTGCAGGGACCAATAACATGTAGAGCCAGGTACGAGGGCAGACACTCTACAACAGACCATGTATGGAGGGAAATCCGGGTTCATGTAAGGGATACCACTGAGGCAAGCAATCTGTCTTTCAGGCAGCGAATCCAAGATCAAGATCTGTTGACACACATGGGAATTCGGCTTAGAAGGAAACCAGAGCAGAAGGCAAAGATCATCCAGTGGAAAGCACCGCCAGCAGGATGGGTGAAACTAAACTCAGATGGAAGCTCTTTGGGTAACCCCGGGCCATCCGGGGGCGGAGGTATTATTAGAAATTCTTCAGGAGACATGCTAACTGCCTTTGCCTCCCATTTCATTGCAGGGACCAATAACATGGCAGAGCTGCAGGCTGCAACAGAGGGCCTGAGGATATGCAAAGCTGAGGGTTGGAGGAGAGTGTTTCTTGAAACAGATTCCCAGCTGCTTGTTAGCTGGATTACCAAGAACTCAGGGGTACCATGGTACCTATGGGACTACTGGGATGATTTCAGGGTTGCTGCAGAAGGTCTACAGGTGATAACTACTCACCAATTCAGAGAGGGGAATACAATAGCTGACATCCTTGCAAAGATGGGAGCTGCAGGTCAAGCAACAAGGTTCACCTCAGTAGGGAAACTCCCCAGACTAGCTCGTGGGCAACAGAGGCTGGACAAATGGGGTCTACGCAATTCGTGTATGACCAATAGGAGACACTTTAAAGGCCAGGAAAACTGGTTATGTAATAGACCTTATCAAAGGCCTAGCTAATAGAGAGGCATAGGATTTGCTTTTGTCTCTATGATGTAACTTGACTCCTGTTTTCAGGACTTTATTAATACAATAACCTTAATTAAAAAAATACCCTTTTGACCAAGAGACATGCATGTAGCATACGCGGCTGTCATTTGTCTCATGCATGGACTTGCATGGCATGGGCCGACCAAATATAGAGGTGGGCTTGGGAATCTTGGGTCATTGGTCCATCCCTTAATTGATTGATTTGAGCCCAATAGTCTTGAATTAATCCCATGAGTCCTTCCTTAAAGAACTTGGATCGCGATTTAGTGATTGGGCTGTTCGGCCATGTTAGTGGATCTCTCTTTGCCTTGGCTTCCCATGATGCAACGTACTTGCCTACCTCGGCCTTGGGTCCATGTAGTGCAGTTGGTTCTTCATCATTCTTTCTTTCTTGAAAATGATTTGTCCTCAAATCTGAACCTACATTAAACGAAGATAGGTCAGTTACATTGAAACTAGCACTCACATTACACTCACCTGGTAAGTCCAATTTGTATGCATTGTCATTAATGCGTTCTAGGACTTGAAAGGGGCCATCCCTCCTTTGTAGCAACTTGGACCGCCTCTTATCGGGAAGCCTCTCTTTCCTTAAGTGCGCCGATACCCAATCTCCGGACTCGAACACTACCTTCTTGCGTCCCTTGTTTGCTTGTTGGATGTATTGGGCATTTTTTGCCTTTCAATGTTGCTTTGGGCTTTCACATTAATTGGTTTCACCATTCCGGTCTTCTTCCTGCCATCTAGGTTTAACATGCTCACTCATAGGCAATGGCGTTAGATCAAGAGGAGATAAATGGTTAAAACCATAGACAATTTTAAATGGTGAATATTGTGTAACCGAATGAATGCTTCATTGTTTGCAAATTCTACATGTGACAAACATTCTTCCAAAGTTCTTAGATTCTTAGTGATTAGGTTACGTAACAAAGATGAAAGAGTCCTTTTCACTACTTCCGTTTGTCCATTAGTTTGGGGGTGACATGTAGTTGAAAATAAAAGCTTAGTCCACAACTTCCCATACAAAGTTTTCCAAAATTAGCTTAAGAACTTAGCATCTCTATCCGATACTATAGTCTTAGGCATTCCATGGAGTCTAACAACTGTTGGTTAGTGTGACCTAGAGCATTGTGCTCTTGTTAGTTTTCATGTATACTGGATGATGAAAATCATTTTGTTCCTTGAATGTTTGATATGTATATTATGGATCATTTGGGTCAATGACTCAAATTGTGAAACTCCATAATTTTATCAAACTCTAAATTAGTCCATAGTCTTAAAG
>JAOWBN010233494.1:0-12460 GCA_028565015.1 Pinguicula moranensis
CCCAACTTAGTTGGGAATATACTGGGTTGCAAAATGGAAACGGCCTCTTTGTATAATTACAAGGGTAAGACCGCGTACATCAGACTCCCCAGACCCCAACTTAGTTAGGAATATACCCCCAGACCCCAGACCCCAACTTAATTGGGAATATACTGGATTGGGTTGCGTTGCGTTGCGTTATTTCTTTGTTCTTTAGCTATTGAAAGCATTTTTCATGGAAGTTGCTATGGAGTTGGAACCCCTGTCGTCTGTCGAAGCCTTTTTCTCTCTTTAGAAATTAAATGCTCCATCTTTTCACTAAAGCAAACTACTCAATATTCCTATAACACTAGCACTTAATCCCTACTCCGGGGCGTCATCGCTGTCGCTGCCGGCGAATATTTCGGTGACTTTCCCAGCCAACCAATGTCGCCACCAGCAAAAGATCCACCGGACTCTACTGTAGTTCTCACACCGGAACTATCCAATGAGCACGATCGCGCGCCAGCCACTACCAACATCCTCCGGCGGGCCAACAATGGCTACACCCACCGTCTGGCCCCGCACCAGATCTCGTTGGACTACATCGAGCTCCCTCTCTTGCACAAAGGTAAATAAGAATGTCTAATTGAATAAATCAATACTTAATATTAAAATTTTTATTTAAGTAGTATTTTATTATCCTAATTAAAATTAATTATTTGTTAATTACTTTTTTTTATTGAGAATCCTTATTATGGTAGGATTCTGCCATCGTAATTAGTATTGGACTCCAATTCCTCAATATAAATAAGACATTAAGTATGCCTATTTACAAACACTATTATTCATATTCTCATGTGCTGAGACCCAGAAATATATATACAGTTTTTCTTGAATTGTTGCCTTATCATCTGTGAAGGCGGAGATCTGAGTTCGTGGATTACAAAGAGACTCTGGTAGACTCATGTTCGTGTTCGTGATATAATCAACCGGAATAATACGGTTCTATAAGCTTCCGCATTAAGTTACAAATCCGTTGTCGTATTTATTTTTTATTAGATCCGTTCTAATTAGATCTACACAGAAAATTAAGAGATGAAGACTAATTTTTTCAATTTGAGTAGAGTGGGTCGTGTCAGATTTATCAGTTCAACAATAAAATACTGTAAAAATAAATTCAACACGTTGTCGTCCAATGATCTAAACAAGGAAAATGAAAATATAACAAGATAATGTCAATCATATTGACATTTACGTGGTCTATCTTTACAAATTCATCAATAATGGAATCAACATCCAAAGTTTGAGCTATTTCTTTTTTAATATTGACTAATAATGAGTTAGATAAAAATTGATCTTTTATTTTGTTCCGCAGTCTTTTTATCACAATTTTCATAGCAGAAAATGCACGTTCCGATATTGCGATAGAAATTGAATGACTCAAAATTAGTCGAATCAACTTATCAAAAGTAATTAATTTTCTTCCTTGTATCATACAAAAATTTGCACAATTCTAAAAGTGTTGAAAGATTCTGTAAAATTTTACTCTTTCGAGTATCAATTGCAAAAGGTTTCAGTTGATACTTGAAATGTTGTTGCTCTTAATTTGTGAAATCAGTTGGATAAAACTTTTCAACAACATTGAAAATATCACCAATATCAAATAACCTATATTCATCTTTAGGATCCAAAGTTGAACTTAATCTTAACAACTCAATTGTGTGTTCATTAAACCGATTCTTCATCTCTTGAAAAATACAGTCTATTGTCTCATTAAATATTTTAATCCGATAGTGATGCTCCCATGTAATAGGATCCTTTCTATCACGCCATAAACTTGTTGACCGACACTCATGTCAGAAATATCAATATCTTGCTTCAAACAAAATATTTTCACCATTTCAAATAAATCATTCCATCCATTATGTCTAAAATTTTGAAGGGTTTCTTTTGTATTTGATATAGCACCCATTACATTTAGGGTGTGTTTGATGTCCAGTCAGAAGGCGGATAGTAAGCCGTTACCGGTAGTTATCCTCTATAGTCCCTTGTTTGGTAACCAAATTGTTTCGGTCCACTGCCCGGCGGATAGCGTCCTGGGCAGGGTTTGAAGGTGGACAACTCCAATTTTTTTGTTCGCCTTCGCATATGGATTTTCGCAACCCCTCAGTTATCCGGTATTGTTAAAAGATTAAATTGCCCTTACACTTCTCATTTATTACAAATGCACCATGTATAAATTGTGAAGAAAATCCTTTTTTTGACTTACTCTGCCATTTCTCTACGCGGCGCACCAATGACATCGGACAACGATTTACTCGACAGACGGCACTGGTTCACGCGGAGACAACCTGAAGTTCGTAGATCCTCATCAAACCTTTCAGTCAAACAGCGTAATCTCTTGTGTTACATTCGTTTTTTTCGATTTGTCGTGCTACATTCATGTCTAGGGTTTACGGGTTTTGATCGAAAGTTGCTTAATCCTCCATTTACGATCCTATTTGGCAAATATTCACTGATTTCTTTGTCTGGGTTGTGATTTTTCGTTAGGGTTCATGTGCCTTTCAGTTTGCTGCTATGACTCTCTTGTAAGGGCAATTTATATTCTGGTGAAGGATGGCCCCTTTATTGTGGTTTTGGGTTGTGATTTTTCGTTAGGGTTCATGTTCCTTTGTGATTCTCTTGTATCTTCTGTACATTTTCATACTTCATTCATTGGCCAATTCAATATTTGTATCTTCTGTTCATTTATCTATTTGTGATTCTATTGTGCATATGACTCTTGAGATATCTTTGTTTGATTGTGGTGAAAAATGGCCATGTTTATATTGCACTGCTCCCTAGAGAACTTCACTAGTTTTTTCTGATATCTTTGGTCTGGAATCACAAGTTAGGGATTGTAATAGCTTTCCATACTTGTAACATGTTGTCTTATTCTATGCTTGAGATGTCCCATGGCAAGTTTTTGTTCCATGAGAAGTCAAAGATCTTTGCCTTGTGACCATCTTCAGCTTCAACTTCCAACTGCTCAAGTTAGGAAGTAAATGCCAGCATGAGAACCATGATTAGAAAAGGTTTTGGGGAAGGATGCTCGGTAAAGATAACTACCTGTTTAGATCCCAAACCATCAACCTTCTGTCATCAGCAGAAGATGCAAGAATAGTTTCATGGTTAGGATCCCATACTACATGGAAGACCTCTGTCAGCAATAATGCTAGTTTCACTTTCTAAACCTTTGTGCATGCACGATATTAACTCATGCAACAAGCTAAAAGTGGTCTCCCTCACATTGTATATCTTTTTTATAGAGAGAAATCGGTGAGTTTAGGGAAAACTACTATTAGTCCTCACATTATATTTAATGTTACTCTTCAATTAGTTGTAATGTATCACTTTAGTTTATTTTTATTATTGTGATTCTGATATATCTTAATGAGCTATGAGTTTTGCAACCCTGCACGTATGAAACAAATACACAAAATTTGATTTTTTTTTTCTCTATTTTGGTTAACATGTTTGGCCCGCATATGGATTAACGTGTAAGGTATTTTGTTTATACCTAACTTTCTTAGTATTTAGACTTATTCGTCGTATTTGAATATGGGTTTTAGTGTAATGGAACCCTCTAGGGATATGTTATATGTATTGGATGCCATGACTTTCTTGCTATTCGCAAGAGACAAATAGATCTGCTCGTTTGCTTAAACGTAAGCGCAAACGTGATAAGTTGGAACCTCCTAAATACCTTGTACTTGACAAGATTTTTGAGCGCTTCGCCTTCTTGGAGCGAATTACTAAAGATACAAACATAGAGTGTTTCAGAAGCCTACTGATGTGTAACAAATCGTTCTCTGAGTTGTGCAAAGTGCTTAAACAGGACTGTGGGTTAAGAGACGACATATACGTGTCCGTAGCTGAGAAGGTAGCTATTTTTCTACGTACACTTGCCCACCACCAGAAAATAGAATTCTGCAATCTAACTTCCAGCGTAGTGGGTAAACGATCAACGTAGTATTCCATCATGTTCTACGGGCTGTGCTTAAACTGCGTGGAAGATTATTAGTCCAACCCACTGCAGTTGACGCGACGAATACCGACAAGAGGTGGAAATGCTTTCAGGTAATTTATTTTATGCAACATTGTAGCTTACATTTTAGATACTTACTGATGAACGTGCATACTTCAAACGGGGATGCGTTAGAGCAGTAGACGGTACATACGTCCCCGTTCACATTCAAGCAGAAGATCAAACAAGGTATTGGACCAGAAAAGGCCACCTAGCTACAAATGTCTACGGAGTTTGGGACACTCAAGGCCGGTTTGTATGCATGCTTGTAGGGTGGGAGAGATCGGCTGCAGATGGTCGTGTTTTGCGGGACGCACTTACTCGTACAAATGGATTGGCGGTCCAGAATGGTAACTCTCTTTCACAAATGTAAAATGCGCATTATATGTTCTAAATTTCGAAAATATATTCATTTGAATAAATTGCACAACTCTTTCTGTTGTTTGCAGGTATGTATTATTTGTGTGATAGTGGATACGCGAATTGTAACGGTTTCCTAACCCCGTATCGACAAACGATGTATCACCTCCAGGAGTGGGGTGGTGCGAATCATAGACCACAAAACTACAAGGAATTGTTTAATCTACGACACGCCGCCGCACGGAATGTCATAGAGAGGGCATTAGAGATTTTGAAGAAACGCTTTGCTGTGCTACGGAGCCCATCGTTCTATCCCATCAACACTCAGTGTGATATTATTCTTGCATGTGGTTATTACACAATTTTGTCATTAAAGTAACACCGTTAGATCCTCTATTAGATCCTGCATCTAACCACATGCTTGGAATTGAAGACAATAATTTGGTGAATGACTAGGTCAAGGAGCACATCGAGACAATTCATATTTCACAAGGGTGGAATGAGTTCAGGGACAATCTGGCACGTGAGATTTTGGATATGTACCACGCAGCTGTGGCGAGATGATCATTTTAGAAACAACACATTGTCTTTTACGTTATAAACCATTTTATTCGCAGCTCCGAGCTTTCTTATATGAGTATGATTGGAATAATTGATTTGTGTTTTAATTTAGAGTGTGTGTTTTTACGTTAATTAGAGTGTGTGCTTTTACGTTAATTAGAGTGTGCCCTTTTACGTTATACACTGGAATGAGTTCAAGGGAATACATTTTTGCTTATATTGTGGAGGATTGACGGCCCGGCTATCACACACGTAGAAATTTCTCTCAACCATTTCTGAATGACATCCACTTCTCTTGTTGATCTTCATATTTTTGGTTCTTTTTTCCCGTTTAAATGAGTGAAAATCCTATAATATTTGTGTTGCATATATGTATCACTCGATATAAATACTCTTAAAGTCTATGATTGCTAGGCACAAATGTCTATTAATTCCAATGTTCAAACACTTGCTTTCAAGAATTCTTCCAATAGACATAAGATGCTTCTCATCTAATCAGTCCAGTTCAAACATTGGTAAGGTAAGACGCTTCACGTCTAACCAGTCGAGTTCAAAATAGGATCCACCAACATGAACACATACAGTTACTTCCAGTTGAATTCATCAATACCCACAATTCGACTTTGTTTAATAGAAAAATATTTAGATTTGAACATTAGTAAATACTGCATGAGAATAAATAGTATGAGTGGACTCAAAAGACTGGGAAAAATTATGTTGCTCAACTAGAGATGTATGTAAGCTGATGAATCATTACATACAGTTGCAAAAGTCATGCCAATACAATACGCAAACCGTCAAACCAAAACATGTTCACGAAGAAATCACGGATGGAACATAGCATTACTAATTATTGGCTTAGGACCACACACGAAATAAACAAAATTGTCGACTCTGTTTCATCGAAAAATCACAAGAAACAGAAACGACTGCGAGGACGATTGGCGGCAGGGTTATGATTATCGATTCTCAGAGCATCATCTTCATGGTAAAACTTACCATTGTTCTTAAAGCTCATGGTTCCTACAGAAACGAAAACGTATGAGTCTAAATAATTAATAGAACAAAGTTGTGAATCAGACAAAGAATAGGCCACACTTAATATTTAACTTTGCTCATAATCGTGAATCTTCAAGCAAATAAACATGTAAGCGTTTGCCATAACCTCAAGAAAGCTCAAAACGGATCTTTCTGATTCCATACAAGGAAAAATAAAATCAATTGTGGATCACAAAAGAATATAAAATACACTTGCTAGAAGGTTCCACGCAGAGTGGGAAATAGGAGAAAAAAACACTAAATTTGAAGCAAATTTACTCGGCAAGTTAGGATTCGTCTACACTCAATACTTGATATAAATAGTAGTAAAGTGTGTACATATGTTGCCTTATGCTCCAACCGCACTCCACGGAAGGAGAACATGAACCATATTCCTAACTAAAAAATGTATAAGCAGTCTACTAATGCGTCAGTTGTTCCTAAGCATCCTAATAAAATCTGAAATTCCTTCATCTCATAAACGCATCAGTGGTATTTGCACCCAGACAATCTACTGATGCGTCAGTTGTTCCTCATTTCCCATAGTTTTCCAAACACAAGAAACAACATATAGCTGACACCAAAATTCAGCTCTAGTGTTGGAACAAAGGGCTAGTAAGCAAGTGCTGAAGATCCAATTCATGAAGCAACAGATCCAAAAATATAATTCATTAATGCAATGGTAATCTTGGATCCAATGCACTATGAATAACAAATCACACCCATCTCAATCTTCCTGCGGTGTAACCTCTTTTTACTATGAATAACGAATGGATCCAGAAATACTAAACTAAACTCATCAACGTATGACCCTCGGTAATGAAGCTCCTTTTGCAACAACAAAGTAAAAAGAATGGTCACACAAGAATTGAAAACTAACATGGTTCAAAGATTCTTCAACTGTAGGAAACATCTCCACAACACTTCAGCACCATAAATCACAAAAAATCATCAACTAACCTATAGAGAGTATCCATCAATACCAAATCACAAAAATCATCAACTAAACTATAGAGAGTATCCATCAATACCAAATCACAAAAATCATCAACTAAACTATTAGAAGCCAATTACTTTAAATCACAAAAATCAGCAACAAGGTTAAAACACAAAAATCGTCTACCAAACTAAAATCTTACTGGCCACTGAAATCATTGTCTAAACATTTGCCTTACATTTAATAGATCTAAAACACTAATTGAACAAGTCCATTCCCTAATGTTAAAAGCTAAAATTAAAAAGAACTACTTACCATGTTTGAGGACACACGAACTACGCCAAATAATCTGTGATCCAATCATAGTTAGGGGTAACAAATGTGATGCAAGAAGGACCCTCCTCGACGGAAAATAGGCGCCTGTTTATGCGGTGGTTTGCCTGGAATATTGGATCTTCATCCTCCCCTTCGCTATCTCGGACTATTATGGGATGTGTCGCCGTCTGTCCAAGCAGAGCAGCCAGATTCCCCTCCGCCAGTTGTCGGATTGGTGGCTCCGCGACGGAAACAACAGTGGATCGAGGGAGATACTTGAGCCCCTACTTGTATGTCTGTGCGTACATTCGCAACGACAACCTTGTGGGAGGCTTAACGAGGCGACGGAGATGCGCGACCAGATTCTATTTCTCCATGGTCGACCGGATGGAAGGAGATTGCTACTGCCGGAAAGAAACGCTGGATGAGGCATGAAGACGAGAAGGAGCTAGGGTTCTAGATTAGAAAAACAAATATTTATATGTATTTAGAAAGGGCAGTTTGGTAATAGCACAATATTTATCCAATATTATAGGTAATTCGTTTTGCCATCACCTGATACCAAATGAGGGAGATCGATAAGCTGCTATCCAGAGTTGCCACTACCAAACGATGGACGAAAAAATTTATCCGGAGTAACCTAGAGTTATCCTCAAAATCGGATAACTCCAATCAGGACACCAAGTGCACCCGTTCAGGCCATCCAAATTGTCACCCAAATCGTCCTGCTTTCACGGGGTTTTGAAAGATTTTTAGGAATGAGACCACGGAAATAGCAGGCTAGATATAGGCAGTACTCAGTAGTAGGCTAGATAAATGTAAGAAAAAATAGGAAGATGGGACGATATTTAGGAAAGGAATCTCCGATTTAATGTCCATGAATGGACGATATTTAGGAAAGGAATCTCCGATTTAAGGTCCATGAATGGACGATGTTCTAGGAAAAGAATTCCCGATTTTCGATTTGAGGGGGCATCGATGGTCCATTGTTTTAGGCGAGAATGTTGAGAACAATTGTCCCACATGGATTGTAGATAAAGAATTTGATGAGTTTAAATATAGGGACATCAAATTAATTGGTATGAGGCCTTTTGGGGGTAAAAACCCAAGAGCAAAATCGGGAGGGCTCAGGCCCAAAGCGGACAATATCATACCAACAATTAGTATTTGTCAAAATAAGAAGTAATGAAAAATTTAAATGTGAAAGCAGTAAAGAACTCCAGATATAATTCCCGTGTTTCGCCGAATCTGAAGATTCAGTTAATCCATGTTGAGCTCCGTTAACTCAGAGTCTCGCTGCCGTATATTTTCCTTTTCCTTCAAAATCACAGTACAATGCTAAGTCCGTATCACTAAACGAGAACAAGATCTCGCAATACAACTCAAATATCTCGAAAATGAACACAGTGACTTAAAAGTCACTATACAAAGAAATCAATCAGTGACAAAGCAACAGAAACACGGTATTGCAACGGAAACAAGATGGTTTCCTCAAGATTGTGATGGAGAAGCAATTTCTAGTGAGTCGTCGGAGAGAGCCGAAGAGAAAAAATCCAAAAATCGAGATAGAGAGAGTTGAATAATGAAAGTTGTCGAACCCTTTCTCACTCCTCGATATATATACCTCTGACAAACATTTAATCTCATCTGTTTGATCCATTTAATCGTAAGGTCAATATCATAAAGCACGCACTGCTTAATCCCAATCGTTGAATCAAATGGACGGCTATGATGAATATGACAGTTGGAACACAAAGCTTCTGCGAGAAGCTTCAATATCAACCGTCAAATCACAATATAATCCAACAGTTATAAACATTGACGCAGAAGTTGCAGAGATAATTAATATAAGCCATTAGATCATATACAAATGTACGCTCCAGATCACTTCAATCATTAAGGCGGCAAATAATACACACCATTCGATCACATAATATTCAACAAATCAGATTTAGCCACGTCATCTACACAGTCACATGGATAAAGCAGTAATTAAACAAACATTAATGGCATAGTTGTAATTTCTTGCATAACCAGGGACATATTGGAAACTTAACACTAACAGGGCACCCCCTAACTGCAGAGTGGAGATTGGGAAGATATATGCACTATTGAAGGAGAATGGTTTTGAGGGATGTAAGGCGATTTGTATGGATGGTGGTGAAGTTATGTTATCTAGCACAAATCCGGACCTAAAGGACACAATTTTGGCAGACAACTCTCTGTTGAATAAGATTGGAATGAAACAAGCTCGGCCATGGTGAAAGGAAACTACGAAAAATACTTGAGAAGTTTGGATTCAAATTCGAGGCGCGTCTCCTCATTGCTGGGATAATGATTTCTTTAGTGGTGTAGCGGACAACTTTGGGTAGTTGATTCGCATTGACCCAATCACGTTTAATCGAGAAACAATTCATAGGGCGAGAATCTTGATCCAGGTAGAAGGAATAAGTTATATTGATGAATGTATGCAGATTGAACTGGAGGATTCGGAGGAGGAATTTTCCATTCATGGGGTGGAAGAATAGGGTTATCAAGGGAAAAAACAAACGGTTTGTCGTATGTCTTATGGGCGGTAGTATATCATCGGTGGGGATTCGAGTATGTGGGATTAGACTTGGCATTACCTCACTTCATGGCTCATATGGGAATCGTGAGGGATAAGCGACTTCGGGAGATGTGGCGAGCAGTGTGGCATTGTATGGTCTGGTATATTTGAAAGGCTCGAAACAGAGCACAATTTCAAGATCATGTTTCAAGTGTCAGTGATACTTGAACCCATACAGGTTAACGGATCAGAGACAAGAAGGTGAGATATAAGATTACAACAAATTAAACCAAATGGTATATTGCATCGAGAAGATCACACAGAAGCTTTAAAGACACAAAGAGCCTTGCAATGAGCCTAGATGGTGTTGGAAGGTAGGTGTTGGTGATTGCCTTGTAGCACTCTGGTTCAAAAGTACATTCTGCGTGTCCCTGCTATGCTGTGAGCAGACATCATCTGCCTGTCTCATGCCTAGATGGGGGTGCATAGTTGGAGCATTAGTTCAACACAAATCATGGCTCAAGTATTCGGTTGGTATGACAGTTTTACTATGAAGGAAGGAAGCTGGATGTTACTGAATGATGATCATAATGAGGCTGAGCAATTTATAGGATTTATCATCCCTGCAGTGACAAAAATTCGGCAAATTTATAACTTCCAGAAAGCAATGCAAAATTGCAGCGAGCATTCAACAGTCAAAAGTGACACGCAGGGCTCTAAATTTTGTATGAGTGGTGTGTGGTGGTGTAGCAATCATATGACTTTGACGCTATAAGGTTAACAGGCAGAGCAATATCAACTACCTCGGTCAAGACACCTACTGTCATATTCTGCATGGCTGCCCGGGTAATTGAAAGTCAGTAGATCAATGCTGTTGTATTTTGCAGCAACAATCTCAGTACTGGATAATACACGGTGTGCAGGCTGAGCTAGATTTTCTGATGCTGTAAAGACTCTTGTAGCCATTCGATGGCAGCCTGCATAGCTTTCTATCTCTGATCACTGCTGTGACTACCACTACCTTTCTCATACGTTGTCTGACGGTGTATTTTCATTTTCATTTTTCTTTTTGCTATATATGCTTTCTTAACTCTTGTAAGAAAGTTGTACATATTCCTTTATTAATGAAATTTGGCTTACCAAAAAAAATACTTATGGTACTGGCATACGTCGTATGAAAGGCCTTTGGATGGTGTCACAATCTCTGACTGGATACGTCTTCTGTGAAAATGTGTTAGTTTGTTTAAACCTCCATGAAAGATCTAGCAGTAGTATGGATCTGTGGGGGTGCCACCCCTATGTATAATGTACCTTATTCTTTGAGCATTTAATGCATTGTTACTTATATAAAAAATTAAGGGATAATTTTGTATTCGCAGTAGAGTACTAACTACTACGGTGTTATTATTCTTTTAATGAAACTGGATTTCCGTCAAAGACGCTTAAGATTCGGCTTAGCTTGATCTCCAACATCGGCTCCCACCAAAATCTGATTAGCTTGAGTTCAATCGTTGCAGATCTCCATTTGGTCCTCCAGAACCCTTCGCTAAGTCTCTGATAACTCATCTTCCGAAACTTTGTTGAGATATGTGTAGCTGATTCATGTGTGATTTTGACTAGAGGGAGTGAGAGCTCTCTATATAACATATGTTTAGATAGAGCAATAGAGAGTGTCTTGACGGTTAATAAAAATTGAAAGTTATTGAATTGCCATATTACTTTTAATTGTAGGTGATAATAAAGTTCAATAAAATTTGAAAAGAAGCTATGAACCTATCTTCCTATCTATATTCACTGTACATGTTTCACCCCTAGAAACATGGGACTACTGGCGCGCCCACACATAACCATCGAAGAATATCTCAACTATCGAAGAATATCTCTCTTCGTCCATTCAGGGACCTTAAATCGGGGATTCCTTTACTAAACATCGTTCATTCAGGGATTTTAAATCGGAAATTCCTCCCATAGAAACAGGGGACCACCGAAGCGCCCACACATAACCATCGAAGAAATATCTCAACCATCGAAGAATATCTCTCTTAAGGGACCAGAACCTCCACTTCCACCCTCACCGCACCATTGTTAGGATATAATTTCGGTTCGAATATCTCAACCATCAAAGATATCTCTCTTAAGGGACCAGAACCTCCACTTCCACCCTCACCGCACCATTGTTAGGATATAATTTCAGTTCGAATATCTCAACCATTGAAGAATATCTCTCTTTAGGGACCAGAACCTCCACTTCCATCCTCACCGCACCATTGTTGGGATTTAATTTCGGTTCTGGATCCTACACGACATCACACATTGGTCCGCAATCACACATTAATATGATATTGTCCGCTTTGGGCCGGAGCACTCACAGTTTTGTTCTTGGGCTTTTACCCCCCAAAAGTCCTCATACCAATTAATGTGGTGTCCCTATGTTTAAACCCATCAAATTCTTCATCCACAATCCATGTGGGACAATTGTTCTAATTGTAAAACTGGAAAAACTGAAACTGAACGAAGCCAACTTCTTATTGATTGTATTCCTACAACTACACCTCAACCTTGTGGAATTACAAGTCCTTTTATAGGACGAAACTTACAGACAAACATACAAATATCATAAATGAGGGCGACATGAGTATTCTTGACAACACAAGTTGTCTGCCCTTAAAGTCTT